>JAXDDW010000063.1:2335000-2432500 GCA_034670385.1 Hoplostethus mediterraneus
GTCTGTTTATTTAAAGGCCCCTATCGGTTTCATGGGACTGGGGCTGGCTGTGTTTGTGTGACAGACAAAGAGAAGGACAGTGGGTTTCCTGTCCTGACCGGTAGATGGATAGCACTGTAGGTCGCGGTCACGATAACACCACCTCTCTCACATTAGCCTGTCTGGAGCTTCCATCCAAAAATATGCTGAGAGACGATTTTATTTTGGATTTGAACATTTTATGCCAAAAATCCTTCATGCGTACTTGTGTGGAATCCAATCAAAATGTCTTGTTAGAATTAATACAGATTAAGGGCTTCCCATAGACAGCCAGTGTAGTATTGATGAATTATATAATAAAGTCAAGTCAAGTTTATTTATACAGCCCTTGTTTCAAAGGACTACACAGAGATGGCTCTGCCAAGATCTAGCTAGTCAACAATAGACAGTCATCCACAATATAACACAAAAAAAAAAAGATGTAGCCACCTTGGATAACTGTACAGAAATTTGTATTGTGTTGAGTGTTAATTTTTGTTTTACTAAAGCAGGTGTTTGCGATGGAAATCAATTTGTTGCAAGACTTTTCTTGAACTGTCATCGTGTGATCCGCTCTATTCTGCTTTGCTTCAAGATAGTAGCAAATTCCTGAAACAGATCAAACTGCACTGGAAATGATTAAATGATCTCACTCCTTTTTGGCAGAACTGTCCACTTGTTTTGAGAAAAAGAAGATTTTAAAACTACTCGCTAAGATTTCCTGCAGTGTAGACGAGGGGGGGCATGGAGCGTGAGCGAGGGGGGAGGCAGGCTTTTCTTGTTTTTCGAAAAATCCTTCCACTCATCATTACTGAACAATGGACATCAATGAAATCTGTTCAATGGGTTAAGATTATTTATGGAATAAATTGCTCGCACTTCTCGCATGTTGAGAGAAAATGAGCTCAGTCTTTAAACAATCGTCTCTCTCAGACAGAGGCTCCCATCTAGTGTTTGGATCACAGCCGACGTTGCCATCCATCTCCTATGGAAGTAGATGACATGTTATTGGATACTGTTACCTTTTCAACGTTTTTTTTTTGTATCTAAGAAGCGTGTTGGAGGAGGCATTGCAACGAGAGGGCTTGGATTTTTCCACTTTACATTTCACAGTCAAAGTGTGAAAGTAGAGACTGTAAACATTTCAGACAGACTGAGCTGAGAGGAAATGAGAGCCAGTGAGAACTTGTGTGTGAGTTGCTCCTCTGGCTCCTCTCTTTCAGTTTGGTCAAGCCAGAAAGGCATTTAAAACCCTGATCCAATATTATTAAAAGATAAGAGGCAATCTCTGTCCAATGTCAATGTATCACAGAATGGGACAATATTTCTTTTTGGACCATATGTAAAAGAAAACTCGATATCTTCTGACAGGGAAATGACCTTTTATTGCTTCTTTTATCAGTAATTGAGACAGAGCATGATCTCTGAAAAAATGTTCAAATTCAATTTAAATTGGTCAAAATCAAAGTTGGAGAAAACTCTGAACAATCTAAAAATAACAGGATATTTCAAAAATGGTTGTAAATTTCAATATGATGTATATTTAGTGTTTGGTAAGTGGGATCCCAACGGCTATTTGGAGCATAGATACTTTTTGCTGGCTAATCCTGATGTTAGTTTCTTATAGTTTCTTGCTCAAGGACACGTAATTGTTGTTACTTGTTACTGGAAAAAAACACCCGTCAGGCAACACACTGCAAACCTGACAGAAAGGTTGATGTGACGGTGACGGCCACACTTAAACTGATCCGATGACCTCTGTGGAACAGACGGCATCCAGCGGACCCCATGCTAGTCTGAAAACAGAGCCTGAGGGTATTACCCCACATCAGCCATGAAACACACACACACACACACACACACACACACACACACACACACCACACACTCTGTCCTGGGCAGCATATGGCAGACCTTGAGGTTCAAGGACACTAGTGTTTCACAGATTCAGGAGATTCATCACTGACAAACACACATTCATCTCTGTCTTACCCTGGAGAACACACACACACACACACACACACACACACACACACACACACACACACACACACATATAATCCATATGACTGGACAGTCAGACAGAAGCAGCTCTACACGGAACAGTTTCTATCCCATGACTGGAGATGCTTGACAGTGGCTCAATGAAAGGCCCCTAAGGAGGAGCAAAACAAAGTCACACACACACACACACACACACACACACACACACACACACACACACAAATCTTCCCTCTCCCATCTCTTTGGTTGACCTTGCATATGCCCCAGACAGCATATACAAGAGCCATTTCCTGTGACTGCAAATAGCGTTTAACACAATAAAAGAAGAAGCTCATAATAATAAGCTTCACCACTCTTCAACAATTTAACAATTTATGCATTGATGCAACCCAGAGCGCCTTTTCTGACGTGGATGGGATTTGATGTTATCTAGGCAAACACACGCTGTACCGTGCAGACATACTGTAAATACACACACAGATACACCAAATACAGCTTACGTTACATATAATCTACAAGCAAGTGTTGGCTATCTCCTCTTATTTGTCAGCTCCCTGGCCCTGGTGGTCTCGTCTGCTTATCTCTCTCAGTGTGACATGTTTGAATTATCCAGGATGTGCTTGAATAAACACCGCGACTGTGGATGTGACAGATCATATTTGGGTGCCGAGCATCTGTCTAACCAAGTGTATTAGAGTTCGTAGACACAATAGCTCACAGTGACTTATGGCCAATGTCTTACCTGCCATTGACACACTGAGGATGTGGAACCATCAAACGTGTGTGTGTGTGTGTGTGTGTACCAGTGTTGGGGCTTGTTGTTAAAATATGTACTGTATTACTTATTACTCGTTCCAAACGTAACAAAAAAAACATTATATAATAATGTTATATTACTTTTCTGTTTCAATTCAAAAATTGGTAACTGCATCCTTTCTTACCTTCAACAACCAGGATAACCAGTTTCCTCTCCTGTGAATGATCAGGAAACCAAACAGTGTTGATGTCCCAATTTTTTTGTTGTCCTTTTACTGTAACTAGTGGGAATACTTCCACCTTGACAAAGTGAACCTATACCTATCATTTCTCATCAAAGTAGTGGGAATACTTTGACACCGAGAAACCTTATTACTATTTCCCTTCAAAGTGAGTAAAACACATCTGGGGACGGTGCTGGGATGTACTTTCTGGATAATTCAACATCAAAATGATATTTAGATGATGTTGTTATGCTATTTTGATAACAAAATCAATTATTTGTTGATTGTATTGATTTGTATTACTATAACATGTTACCACCCAACACTGGTGTGTACATATTCACATTCACATTCAGCAGGTTCCCTCTCACAATCGTTCTTGCTAAATACACATTTGTCCTTCATCTGTCCTTTTTCTCTCTTCCTTTTTGTCTCATATGTGACCATCTGGGCTTTCACAGTGCTAGTTAACTCAAGATAATAGTAAATATGTGCCTGTTTCTGTGTGTGTGTGTATGTGTGTGTGTGTGTGTGTGTGTGTGTGTGTGTGTGTGTGTGTGTATAGGCTTGCAGGTACATACATACATACATGCATCTCTCCAGATTGATGCACCACACCTCACCGGAGAGAGATTTAGTCGATGCATACAATACATTCTGTTGTTCTTTGGTGTCAGTTAATGTCGGTCATATTTCATGCTTTCATCCAAAGACAAAAACAAATCAATGCACTTGACAATGTGTGCCAGCTAATGGTCATGCAACCACTATGGAGACTCATACATGGGAGAAACAGCAGGAATGAGATTTCTGGGAGGTCATGATGCATATGGATATGTTACAGATGTTTCAGAATATCCAAATGCATTTTGGATTTGTTTTGCAAATGAGTTGTGTGTTGTCATTATGTATTAAACAAACGTGTTATATTTGTCACATTATACATTATACGTTCCCAAGCAGTAACCCAGCAGTAGTGGGTTGTGATTGATTATATAATAATGTAATCATCCGTTACCCTCTGATTATGTGTTGTCACCAATGCACTTTCAAAACTTTTTAAATGCTGGAATTGCACAGTTAAACGTATTGCCAAATTGTGAGATATAAAGGAGAGACAGACAGAAAGACAAACAAAGAGAGAGAGACAGAAAGAGAGAAGAAGCGCTACCCTGTGGAGGTGTTAATAGACTACAGGTTTCACCCCCTCCTGGATGCTGCAGGAGAAAATAGCTTCTGTGTCAGACCAAGGTGCTCTTTGCACCTCTTAGCAGCATCAGTGTGCAAGGTTGTTTTCCAACAACCAGACAGAGCACATACATGTTTATGCTGGCTATAGTCAACGGATCTGTATAGAATCATAGTGATGGGAAAGGATTTTTGTAAAATGCTAATGCTAAAGTTGTAGTAGAGAGTTATAAGTAATGAATTAGTAATTACACTCAGCTGCTAAGCTAGTTTTCACTTGTATACTTTAGTGTCACTTTTGGCCTTTACTATCATTTATTAACATCCTCTCATAACACCTTGCTGTATTTTTAATAAAGACCAAAGGCACAGTGACAAGACTGCTTCTATCTGGTTGTCAGTGCAGTGTCAGAATATTTCCCACACTCAGAGAGAATATTTTATATAGTTGGGTATTTTTTTTTTACCTTCTACTAAAGTTGAAGAGGTTATCTGAGGATACGCTGCCTCCCTTCGCTACTTGGACAACACGCTTCTGGAGAATATTAGACACTCGTCTTAAAAGATAAACCCCACACTCAATTTGTCACAGTTGGGTGAAAACCTTTGAAATGAAGGAACTAAAAAAAGTCTTGTGTTAGCTTGACCGCCATGTATTTATTTCGTTTATCCAATGGGTGAAAGTGTTTCATGAAGCCCACAGGCAGTAGAATTTTGTCACTCTATGATGGAATTTTTCAATTGAAGTTGAAACATGAAAATCACCCAAATTGTAGTTATGAGGTTTTCACGTGAACAGCAATTTGAATGAGCAGGTGGAGCAAGCCTGTGTGTGTGTGTGTGTGTGTGTGTGTGTGTGTGTGTGTGTGTCGGTAGAGGACTAATTAGCCTGTTTGTTCTACATGTTTTATGGGTCCTGGAGGGACAACAGGAGACGGGCACATGCACACCTCGCTCCCTACAGAGGACCATCTGTTGTAAACACACACACACACACACACACACACACACACACACACACACACTCGCTCAATTGCCGTAGACAGCTACTGTAAACCTGCTGATGAGGGGAAACAGATATTGATGGGATCATTCACATGAGCTGTCTAGTTGGAAATACTGCTGGACTGACTGCAGCGCTGACACGATGAAGAGGAAGTGAAGAGGAGAAGAACAAAGGCAGGGGAGAAGAGCATCGCCTCCGAACCAGTAGCGTTTATTTGGGTGTAACCAACAAGACCAAAGCTGATATGTTTGGATTGAGATGGCTGTTAGCTGAAGTATTCATTGTTTTTGCCAGAATTGTATTGTAGAGTGGAAACGTCTGTGTAACAGCACAGGGACACTGAAACTCACCATTGAAACCCAGTACTAACAGTACTACTAACAGTACTACTATTAGTACAACTGCTACAAATAATAATATAATATAATATAATAACATTAATATATTTATGCACACATGTATGAAATCCTATCAGTATAACCTAAGTACTTATACAGCTGGGTGTTTAATAAAAATCCTTCAATATATTATTGATCATCACACGCTTGACAGTCTGACCTTACACCTGCAATCTATTAGAAATCGTATTCTTTGAAATGAATCAGTGATGTTCCCAGGCAGAAACACATAAAACCTTGTTATTCTCACACTCTCAGCGTCTTATCAATTTTTGACGGGTTCTCCCTCACTATCTCTCTCTCTCAGCCTCTCTCTTCTCAATAGGCCTATAGAGGACCCTGAACCATGAGAGTAAACCCAGTAACACACCGAATATGTGAAACTTAGAGCGGAGTCACTGAGAAAAAAAGAGATACATCATAGAAACCTCCTAATATTTATGCTTTTATCACTTACTAGTGATTGCTTTCATTGGACAACATTGGGATTAAATGTGGTGAATCACAGCCGATAGATTTTAATTAGAAATTGCTTTTTAAAACATGATTCAATTGGCCATAAGGCTTATTAATTTGCTTTTGATTAAAAGAAAAAATCCTCCACACTTCTACTGCACCTACATTCTATCAAAGCGATCCCTCCCCTTCTTTAATTGTGTGAAATTGCCAAACTTGTGCCTTTGTACACCCCCCCACCCCCCTGGAATTTATTTAATTATCACGCTGTTTGCTTAAACCCAATACATAGTACCTCAAACAACACGGATCCCCCACTGAATGCCATCAAAGCTCCCCAGCAAAACAAGGAGAGGCGGAGGAGCCGTCAGTGCTCCTGTTCTGAGAGACTCCGAACTGTGAGGCAGCGCTATAACACATCGCATGGTAAGCTCTTTCTCGCTTGGCTAACCTTGAATGAAGCCTCAGATGAGAAGAAAATGCTATTTTCACCTCACTCCCGTTCCAGAAGTGCCTTCGCTATGTGTGTGTGTGTGTGTGTGTGTGTTCCATTTTCAGTCAGAGATGGCTTTTTGTACAATAAAGTCTCACCTAATCAACATCGTCCTCTAACAGGTCACTGGTTACATGCGTGGAGACTTCCCTTCTTAACCTGGTTACTCAGTAATGTGGTTTCATGTCGACGCATGTAGACGCCGTAACGAGGTTACAATAACCCAGTTAAAATCTTATTAGGAGAAACCTGGATAACAATTCACTCCTTTCATTTGTGTTTGTGCTTTTCACCACAGCGTAATGGGTATGTCAGCGGGAATGATGTCAACTAAAAACATGGCAGTGAACAAATATTTACTATTACTGTTGGTACCATCATGGGGGGAAAGGAATATCTATTAACTGGTTTCAACAGGGTGACTTAGTCAAAGGGTATCAAAAGTGAACAGCTTAAATGGAATAAGAACTGAAACTGAGTACGGTCTATAGCCGGGCTACTGTGCATGTAAACATAGCCACAAATATCACTTCAGTCACATATTGATTATAACCCTTTTTTTATTAAGAATAAATGTACATACAGATTTTATTTTGGCGTCAAGGCTCTGTTGCATCACCCTCTGTGCAACGTAATTAAGACAGCCAAGTGAGGCAGGGAGCATCGATAGCATTACCCCCTGGGAGGACTATGAACCAGAGCCCACAGGTGCATGCTGGGTGGTGGTGGGGTGGTCAGCTCAGTCAGCTGTCAACTGACTGAGCTGTAGCAGTTGTCTGTCTGAACTACCTTCCATTAGACAGTATCACTTCAAAATCTGATTGACATCTGAGAATTAGACGTGGTTCCTGGTGATTCTCCTGCTTGGTAATGGGAACCCTCACTACACAATCTGAAGGGTAACAATCACAATTTTAGTATATACAATTTTAATATATTTTCTAAGTTGTAACTTTCAACTGGTGGCTGTTTAACACGGTTGGCAGTGAAGAACTCTTTGAACTAAACATTTCACCCAGTGTGTCAGGGTGTGTGTGTGTGCGCGCAGATGTGTGTTTTGAGCTTGTGTGTGAATCTGAACGTTTCCCTCCCTACATGCCAGACCACACTAGAATGTCATTTTACAAGTCTACTCCTCGATCCATCACACCCAAACCTTGCCTTTCTGTTGCTTTATTTTGCCTCTATCCATCAGATCCCCTCTCACTGGGATACTCCTTCTCAGGGGCCTTGACTGCTTTCCCTATAAGACCTACGACCTATGAGGTCACATCCTCCCTATCCCTGACCTTCGTGGTCGGAGTGGTCTTGGGAAAGCAGTCGGCGGACTGATTTACCGATGCAAATGATGGTGGAGTGCCGGAGGGGTCAGCAGGGGCTCACGTTGCTTCACTACCCCAGGAACGAGGCCTCTCCTCTCGGTTGGTGGTGATTTAGTGGCAGGATGCTCTGGAGTTCTGTGGAACCGTGGCAGAGGACTGTTTTATGGGAGATATGAAGATATCTAAGAGTGTGTTGCAAGGCAGTCATTCCTCTGATTGCAGCTCCATCCTTTAGCTTAATGGCTGGGTGAAAAGACAGGCAGGGAGTTTAAATTGTTATTTAAAGGACTAGAGACTGAATGAAGGGAGAGAGAAACCTCTGTGTTGCTACTTTAATTGCACTTTCTAGTTGGCATGGGATTTGATGCTTCAGCTTCAGACATGATGGCCAATCAGAAATGGGACTTACTATCCATGTCAACAGGATCACGCCCCCTCAGCCTACTGAGAATTGGCTGAGCATAGAGAAAGGGGTGCTGAACCAGTTTTAGCACATTAGATGAACCATCAAAAGTTGGAGGAATGACAGTCCTCACGTTACCCTCAAGCTCCGTTGCCGTCAGCATGACGTCAGTGTGTCATGCTAGCTGCACCGCAAAGTGGCTTTTTTTGAAGGAGGAGCAGAGGGGAAAGCATCTTGATCACATTCATTGATGTGCATCAATACAGTTTTGGTATGTGCGCAGATGGAAAGAACTACAGTACAGGCAGACATGTGCACAGTAGGTTACAATTATTTGCTTTTTGGAGCATGTTTGTCACTTTGGTCAATCCACATAGGCTATGACGTTAACTTATAAAAGGCCTAAACATGTTCCATTCGTTTGGCTTGTTTATGTGAGTCAGTACACCAGAGGACAACCATTCTCAGCGTTGTTTCTCATGATCATGCATTGATCTAATGGGCATATGCATCAGCCATCAAAAATTGTGCCTCGCGTCCATTGGACACGGCACAGCGAAATGTGATGCAACCCGATGCAATGGGCACACAACGTGAGCGGTGGAGCAGCTTTCAACATTCTCACTATGGCTGATGGCAAGGCCTGGAGCCTGATGGCTGTAGTGCAGTTTGGGGGTTAGCAATCCATACCAAGCTTTTCCTGACTGAATTATAGGATCATTGAGGAACTTACTACTTACAGAAAGCAAACTAGAAATTACATCTCTTACTGTATGAAGCCTTCCATTAAGGTTATGCAGTTTATGCCCTCTGTCTTCACTCAGTGTAAACATTATCCTCAGCACTGCTCTATAGTCATTATACTGTGAACGGTCTGAAAACAATACAGAAAGGTTGTTGTAAAAAGAATCATGAATTGTTTTTACCTCTCTGTTTTGAGGGCTGAGCATTGGAAAGTAATGGATAAGGCCATAGTGGTAACGTGATATTGTGTTGCTCCCTGTTGGGAAATTCTCTTTTCTCTTGCCCTCTCCACAGGCAGGTCTGGGTCAACTGCCGGACAGCACCCCTGGCGCTGGTAGCTCAAGCAGGTCCAGATTCACGTTGCAAGGGTAATCTGAACATTGTCTTGTGCTTCACTTGCTTTAGCTAAGAGAGCACAGTTTCACTAAGGAATGTATACAAATCAAGCCGTGGAGCAAACAAACAGAGCACTGCACAACCAAACAATCCCCTTCATCACCAATTGCAAGCGTAAATGGCGTGCTTCAGCACTAAGACTAATCCACCACGGCTGGCACCCTTGCTCCCTATGAAGTACCCTTTATAAATGGAGTGTTGGTTAGTCTGATCTGAAACGTTATGATGGAAAACCCTCTCCCTTGCTTGCCTGACTTGCTGGCGATGATGATGGCCGCCATTCGGATTGACAAAAAGTGTTTACATCACCTGTCAAAGGATCTTATATGCGCTACAATAATTCATGGGTGTTGTTGCAAGGTGTTTTTTGTTCATTTCTGTTGGTTTAATGTGGTCCCAGAATCAGGAAATGTGTTGAAACACGCAGACGGCAATGAAATAAAACAAGAAACAGGGAAGTAGGTTATGGTTTCTGCAGGCTGATAGAGTAGCAAGACAGTTTTGTGTTACCGTGAACCTCTCCACAGAGAAATCCTGTGGACATTAAGACATGAGAGAACAGAAAGAGGGAGTTGTGGATTTAGATAAAAACAATCTTCATGGATTAGCGGGACATTCTGCTACCCTGCCATTACATTATCAGACTGCAGTTTAAACAGTGTGTGTGTGTGTGTTTATATCTGACAGAAGGATTAGACATATTGTGTGCTGATAGAAACCATATTACCATGTGTCTTCTCTATCACCTCATCCCTCACTGGGATTTGTAAAGAGCCAACTAACCTCATCCGTCTTTTATTATATTTTTCCGCATACTTCTGCATTCTACATTACTGCATAATGTAGATGCATGATGTGTTTGTGTTTAAGAAAATAAAGTAAGTTAGAGATAAAGATATGTTTACAGGAATGCAGTTTGCTGAAAGATCAACAACTATACACTTAATATGTCATATAGGCCCATTTACAGTATAGGGTCATCTATAATCAATGCCTTATATGGCAGAGAATAAGACAGAGAACAAGGCCCATTTCCTGTAAGGCCTTATAAAATATACAGTTTACACTAATCTGATGAAAAATGAGTTTTTCTGTCTATTTTTGGCACAATACTGAAATGTTGATCAATGGTCAATTTCACTGTCAACAAAATTGACTAAAGCTGCGATAAAAAATGTCTTAATACAACTTCTGCTCTCTCTGCACTCTCTTCATCATGGAGGTCCTTCATTTATTGCGTCTATTAATCATATGGCAATCAGTAATACAGGCAATTTTTAAAAATCACATGGATTTGTCCCCTAACGAACGTAAGCCGTGTTCTCCTGACATGTTTAGAAACAATGTCAAATCACCTACTGACAACCCGACATTAAACAGATAACTCAGTGCGTGACATTTTAGTTTCAGTTTTGGTCGTGTTTAGGGCTTTACTCAAACACACAAAGTCACTTTTATTCCAATACTGCTCGCTGCACTTTCCATACAAGGGGAAAAAAAACCAAAAATTTTTTTTATTTTTTAAAAAAAAAAATTAAAAAAAAAAGGGGGGGGGATTAAGTTTTTTTTAAAAAATAAATAATTTAAAAGGTCGGGGAGAAAATTATTAAATACAAAGAAAAGAAAAATTTTTGATGGGTGTTTAAAAAAAAACCTTCCCAAAAATTTAACCTTCGGGTTTTTTTTTCCCGTCCCCCCCTTTTTTTCCATGGTTTTTTTTGTCCCCCAAAAACGGGGTGTGAATACGTGGAATTTTAAATTTCCCTTATCGCGAGGGGGGGGAATTTTGGGGGGAAAATTTCCCAATTTTACATTTTTAAAGGCTCAACCCCCAACCCCATGTTAAAACTTTTTTCAAAAAAACTACAATTTTAAAAATTTTTCTAGGGACTAAACCCCCTTGGATCCTTTTTTTCCCACCTTACACTTTAAAAAAAACCCCAAACCCCCCCAAAACCACCTCACCCAACCCCCCCCCCCCCCCCCAAAAAACCCCCCCCCCCCTCCCCCCCCCCCAACCCCCCCCACCCCCCCCCCCCAAAAACCCCCCCCCCACCCCCCCCCCCCCCCCCCCCCCCCCCCCCCCCCCCCCCCCCCCCCCCCCCCCCCCCCCCCCCCCCCCCCCCCCCCCCCCCCCCCCCCCCCCCCCCCCCCCCCCCCCCCCCCCCCCCCCCCCCCCCCCCCCCCCCCCCCCCCCCCCCCCCCCCCCCCCCCCCCCCCCCCCCCCCCCCCCCCCCCCCCCCCCCCCCCCCCCCCCCCCCCCCCCCCCCCCCCCCCCCCCCCCCCCCCCCCCCCCCCCCCCCCCCCCCCCCCCCCCCCCCCCCCCCCCCCCCCCCCCCCCCCCCCCCCCCCCCCCCCCCCCCCCCCCCCCCCCCCCCCCCCCCCCCCCCCC
Organism: Hoplostethus mediterraneus; assembly: GCA_034670385.1. Lineage (NCBI taxonomy): Eukaryota > Metazoa > Chordata > Actinopteri > Trachichthyiformes > Trachichthyidae > Hoplostethus > Hoplostethus mediterraneus. The sequence goes on from JAXDDW010000063.1 coordinate 2,346,801, forward strand.
CCCCCCCCCCCCCCCCCCCCCCCCCCCCCCCCCCCCCCCCCCCCCCCCCCCCCACCCCCCCCCCCCCCCCCCCCCCCCCCACAAACCCCACCGGCCCCCCTCTTGGAAAAACCCCAAATTTTTTTTTTTAAACCCCCAAACCGAAAAAAAATTTTAAAATGCCAAAATCTAGGCACTAGAGGGGGCCCGACTTTTAAAGGCCCAAATTTTTTTCCCAGGGGAAAAAAAGGAAGGGGGAATGAAAAAAAAGGGAAAAAACCAACCCCCAAAAATTTAAAAAAAAACAAAGGAAATTTTAAAAAAAAAAAAACCCAAAAAAGAATTAAAATGGTTTGAAATTTAAAATAAAAAATGGTTGAAACTTTAAAGGCCCAATAAAATTCCCACAAACCCCCCAAAAAAAAATTTAAAAATTTTTTTCCCAAAAATTTTAAAAAGGGGAAAAAAGGAAACCGAAAAGGAACCCCCCCAAAAAAAACCTTTTGGGGGTTTTTGGCAAGGGCTCCCTGGGCCAGAAACACCCTTGCAATGGCCAGGACATCTTAGCAACACCCTAGCAACAGCTAGGACACACTAGCAACACCCTAGCAACAGATTAGGACACTCTAGCAACACCCTTGCAATGGCCTAGGACACCTTAGCAACACACTAGCAACATCCTAGGACACACTAGCAACAGCCTAGGACACCCTACCAACATCCTAGAACACCCTAGCAATGGCCTAGAACACCCTATCAACAGCCTAGGACACCCTAGCAACGGCTTAGGACACCCTAGCAATGGCCTAAGACAGCCTAGCAACACTCTAGCAATGGCCTAGCACACCCTAGCAATGGCTTAGGACACCCTAGCAACACCCTAGCAACGGTCTAGGGCACCCTAGCAATCTGGAAATGTATCTTCATTACATTTTACATTTAAGTACATGTAACCGCCTGCAACACAGAAAATGAGGAATTTAAATACTGCACAAGATACTACGGCAGCTAGGAGGGGGCTGACTGATTAAAGGCCACAATATCTACTTTTCCAGGCAGATGATCTGTCAATGGGATGCAGGAGGAAGTTTATTGAAATAATGGACTGATAATGTGAAGTTATTCTGCACACACACACAAATGCTTGGAGGGTGCTCACTGTCACAAATGTCTGTGTACAAGGCATTTCCCTACTGGCTGACATTTCATTCACTGTTGAGAGGAAATTAAATAGTGCCAAATCCTGATCATGATCATGAGATGCCTCACTTGTATCAAAAATCTAACATCAGTCAGGCCCTATTTAGGATCTGTTGGGGCCTCAAATAGAGAAAGGGTGAGAGAAAGAACAAGGGCAAGAGTGAGCCTCTGACTACCATGATTGTTTGATTGATTGATTGTGCAAAGTTTGTCTCCATGGCTTATCACCTACTCTAGATTTTGTTTTATTTCCTATAGTATGACCCCAAATCTGAATGATGATGCTGATTTGCTGCTTTGCTGCAACAAGAGGCGATTCTGTTCTGTTGTGCAGAAGAAGCCTTTAGATTCAGATTCAGGTTCTGACTGAAATTAAGCATGCTGTTTGTCCAACAATGGCGATGGTGATACACACTCACACTCTCACGCACGCGCACACGCACACACACACACACACACACACACTGCAGTACAGTATTTATATTATATAGCAGATTCCATAATCATTCATTTAATTAATTTTTTTTATTGTAAAAAAAGGGAAAAGGGAGGGGGAAATGAGTTGGAGGTAGGTAAGGAAGGGTAGGGGTAGAGAGGATAGGATATGAAGGGAAGGGAGTCTAAATTAAGGTTAATCCATTAAGTAACAAGGGAGGGTTAAGGTGAGGATAAGGGGTAGGGACAGGTTAAGGTAAGGGTTAGATTATAGGGGTAGGGGATTAATCTAAAGAGTTGGGTTTAGGTAAGGGAAGGTTAAAAGGGATTGAGCTAAAAAAAAAAAAAAATGAAAAAAAAATCTTAGGTTTAAAGTTAGGAAAAATAAAATCTAGGGTTAGGGTTATGGATTAGGTTTGTTATGAGTTAGGTGTTAGGGTTATGGGTCTGGTCGATGATAGATCTTCATTCCTCAACAGCACAACAGCAACACAGACCCTTCATCAACGTGGAGAAGATTTCCTGCAACCTTTTCATTGGGTTGACCTCTGAAAATGACATAAAATGATCACGCTCACTCAAAAGTAGGAACAATTATGATATCAAGCAGAAATAATACACTTGTACAGATATAGTTTGGCTTTGTTTCTTACTTTTCTCCTTTGTTTGAGCTGCTGGGACGGCGGTGGACAAGGATCTGTCATCAATGGACGTAGCTCCAATGTCAGACCGGGCAGTGGATGGAGCACTACCGTCAGACCGGGCAGTGGACGGTGCACTACCGTCAGACCAGGCAGTGGACCGGGCAGTGGACGGAGCACTACCGTCAGACCGGGCAGTGAACGTAGCTCCAGTGTCGGACCAGGCAGTGGACATAGCACTACTGTCAGACTGAGCAATGGACGTAGCACTACCGTCAGACCAGGCAGTGGAAGTACTATCATCAGTCCAGGCAGTGGAAGTACTTCCGTCAGACCAGGCAGTGGAAGTAGCACTACCGTCAGACCAGGCAGTGGACGTAGCACTACCGTCAGACCAAGCAGTGGAAGTACTTCCGTCAGACCAGGCAGTGGAAGTACTATCGTCAGTCCAGGCAGTGGAAGTACTTCCGTCAGACCAGGCAGTGGAAGTACTACCGTCAGACCAGGCAGTGGAAGTACTTCCGTCAGACCAGGCAGTGGAAGTACTATTGTCAGTCCAGGCAGTGGAAGTAGCACTACCGTCAGACCAGGCAGTGGAAGTACTTCCTTCAGACCAGGCAGTGGAAGTACTATCGTCAGTCCAGGCAGTGGAAGTACTTCCGTCAGACCAGGCAGTGGTCAGCCTAGCAACCACCTAGGACACCCTATCAACCAGCTGGTACACCTTAGTGACCACCGGGTACAACAGAGTAATATATACTTCGCAGTTTGCCCGTACAGCAAACCCACGCATTTTCCGCAGGAAATGCATTTCTAGTTCTATGTGTTGCTTTCTATGTATTTTACTGCACGATTTCTGCACGATTTCTGATTTTCTGCAAATTGTACAGAATTGACTTATGGTACAAACACACAGACAGAAGACAAAAATAGAGCAAATGAGGGCAGTTTCAAAAGATGACTCAAAATATATGCAGGTGATGTATATAAATGAGAAAATGAAAACATGAATACATGCATTGTTGGGATTTCCACACATACCATATATACAGTGTATCCTACAGAAAGTAGAAAGTATCTGATAATGATCTGTAGAAAGATCGTTTTATTGTCTTGTCTTTGTAACAGATAATGCATTCTTCCTGTCTCATATCAGTGGTATTGCTAGCACCCTGACTCAGGTCCTGAATGTTATTTTCATTTTAGTTTCTATGACTGGCAAGTGGAGCATTTTGCATTACACTCCATGAATTCAAATGGTTTCTACTGTGTGATATGAAAAGAAGCCAATCACGGTGTGAGAATGAAACTCTCTATCTGATCTGTGTTTGTGTATGTATGTATGTGTATTTGTGCCAGGGGGGAAGGTGTTATGGAGGACCGTGAACATCAATGCAATTCATATTTCACTTCATTTTCAGAGATATTGATATTCTCTATTATCATATTCTCTTCCTTCCTCTACAGCCTTGTTTTCCTCCTCCTGTGTGTGTGTGTGTGTGTGTGTGTTAGGACAAATGTAATCTCTATTATACATATAGATCATTGTGTGCTACCGAATAGTATTTTATCATCTCAATAAGGTTTGACTGTATACATTCTTGTTTGTTGGTTGGTTTTTGAAAATGTGCATTTTGTGTACTGCTTTGGCAAAATTGTTTCTGAACAGTCAAGCCTATAAAGTCTGAATTGAAACTGAATTGAGAGACTTACTGTGTGTGTTTGCCCAGTATTAACTCCTCTAAATATTGCTCCATCCATAGGGAGCCTGTTTTCTCCCTTTACAGTAAGCAGGAGTAAACTGACTGTTAAGTGGCCCTGCGGTGTAGCTGCAGCTTTGTCATGATGATAAAGAGAGGCCGACGGCAGTGGAAACACTCCAACTAACTATCCTTGGCCAGTGACTGATCACCTAGCTGCAGCTTCCTCCAGCCCTTAATAGACAAAACACATAGACGCAACTGCTATGCTCGTGTTGTGGCCTACAAAACGACCTTCTCTTTACCAAGGTGATGTTCATAAACAAGAGGTTTGGCTATTCCACGCACATTGATGCAATAAAAACTGATCTGTCAAAACAAAACAACAACAGGTGGACAAACATATGTGAACACATATTTTCATGATCTGGTTTGTCTTTACTGCAGAAATTGGACAAATTAAACTTGTGTTGCTAAGTTAGGTCTGCAGGCGCGTTAGGTGCCACTTGACTACATTTTCCTTTTAAAGAAAATGAACATCTGGTTTGTTGGTATTGCAAATGCCCAATGTGAATGCAGCATTAGTCATTTAGATCTTCCATGAAAAAGCACTTTGTTTCCAGACTGATGATTTAGCTGGATGACATTAAAATGCGTCTCTGGTATTGAAATCAAATTTTTCGCCAAACGCCGATTGCCACGGACATCACGTCCTCTCATACTATTTACGGCCTTTAAAGTTAGCACATCATCTCACATGTTCCCTACGCGCCAGCATCCTGACAACTGTTTTTTGACAAGGATGTTGCTACCTGACAACTTGTCTGACTATTTCCTTGGTGGATCTGTTTTCTATTGTTGCTATATGTGGATTAGTGACGCATTGCATTTACACTTGATCAGATCTACAGTGCATTTTCGGTGTATTTCCACCTGAATTTGAATCTGAATACAATCTGGATGCGTGTTGATCCGAGGTGGAAAGAGGGTCTCAGTCAGAGAGAATGTGAACCCAGCGAGCATTTGATGGATGGAGACATGTACAGTAGGAGGTGGCCAAATACAACGTCAACTAAAACGGACACACAACAAAAATTCATATAAAAGCAGCTATGGGAACTGTTTGGACCTGCTGTCAAAAAGATATTAGTCCTGATTAGTCCCACAGGACAATGCAGTTAGCAGACTACAGACGTCATTGCTACAGACGTTAACATCTATGTAACGTCATAGAAAAGGCCGAATATACCTCCATCTATGTGCAGAGTATGTGTGCTTCTGTGTGGGGGTGGTTAGGTCAGCTGTGGTCGCCACCCTTGCCAAAATCCAGCATGACATTGCCTGCTTGTAGAGAGTGAACCGTGGGTATTTTTTCCAAGCAGCATTGGAGGTGGAACTGATGGTGATATAATAGTTGTGATCACACAGCAGGATATGAACAGGCTAACTCTATCTGTGGCTCTACTGTATTACAAGGTGAGAGAGAGTGAGAGAGAGAGAGAGAGAGAGAGAGAGAGAGAGAGAAGATTTGAAACTGGGGGATGATTGAGGAAAAAGACCAAAAATTGTAGGGAGGAATGATTTGGGGGAAGGGCAATATCCAAAAGGTATCTTTTTTCTATGATAGAGAGGAGGGACTGGAGAGAATATTTATGCTAGTATGTACAGTAGCAACTGACCAGTCATCTCCTAGTCTTTATCTAAAACGAACATGAACAGATAGATTGTAAACTAAATTTCAACCGATACAGGATTTTGAAAGATTGAAGCTGCTATAGTTGATATGTTGTAGCAAGTATTCAGTGTTTTATTCTTGGCGAGGTGGGAAAGCCACCGAAACAGCATTTAAACTATGACACAAAAACTCTCCACTGAAACCCATACTAATGAAATTATTTTAGGTGGGCTGGCAGGCCGGTTGACGGCATGACAAGCTCATAGAAAACTTTTTGAAGAGTAGTTTTCTGTCTTTCGCTAATCTGTCTATAACACTTTTCTCATTGCTCAACTCCAAGTCCTTTCATTCTCATTCATTCGGCTCAGTTGCATTCTGTGGAAGAAGCTTATAGGATGGCATTTCCATGTTAAAGTCACTCATCACTCAGACGCACATTAGGTTACTTCTATTTCCACGGCATTATGATGGCTTTTAGTAATGTATATGGAAATGATTGTGGTTGGCGCATCACTAAAGCCCAGTGCTGAACGCTACTGAGATCATGGGATTCATCAGTAAACCACACTTCCCCTCGCTTTTCAACAGACAATGATTGCTATGTAACCTCTGGGAGCTTCCTGGAGATGGGTGATGATTAGCCGATGCTTTGTCAGTGTGTGTGTGTGTGTGTGTGTGTGTGTGTGTGTGTGTGTGTGGTGTGAGTGTAATTTGCTTAAGTCATTCTCATGGTTTTTATATTTCTATACTGGTGACAGTATCCCAACATGGCAGGGCAGAACAAAGGAAAGGCTTTCATTGACCCCTTCCTGACACACACACACACACACACACACACACACACACACACACACACACACACACGAGCACATACAGAGCCTGGTCCTGGTTAAAGCGATAAATTAGGCTGTATTGTGTATTGCTCGATGGTTTGCAGTTGAACTCTGATGGTATTAATTGAACGCTGGTTAATCTGCCTTATCAGGAGCAGATTGCAGAGTTCCCCTATATGATGTAAACTCCCTTTCATAGGCTTCCAAGTTTGCCTTTCTATGACTCTTTAAAATGAAGTACAGGATGTTGTCTTGATTTTTCAGGACTGTTCCACTTGCCACGTTAAATAATTCAGGCACAGAATATTTGGCCTCTTTGTAACTTTATTAGCTCACGTATAAAAGTGATGATTGGTAGACGTCGTTTAAAGCTGACATTGATTCATTCAACTCTGTACCTGCCTTAGTAGACGTCACTTAGTTACTTCAATGTTAAAGTTTTTGCTATTTCGTCCACCCCTGTATGTCTTTCTCTTTATCATTTCTTTCCTAACCATCCCTTCATTCCCTCTCCTCTTCACCCTTTCTTTCTTGCTTCCTTTTCCTCCCTACTTCTGCCTCACCTCTTCCTCCGTTTGGTATCAAGGGGACAGTTTCTTTAGTAGGGTTGGGTGGTATCTCAATTATATAATGGGGCACTTGAAAATATTAACAGACCGTTCATTTATCATATCATTACATCCCATGCTTGCAATTTATTAACTCTTGTGTATAAGAGTGGCACTAGTAGTAATTACTCCCTCGGGCAAGTGTCAGCTAACTTTGAAACAGCCACTCTGAAGGGGAAGGTGAGGGAAATGAAAAAGGGAAATGCCATTGCAGCTGTTTGGCAGTTCTCTGGGTTCAAGTCGGATGGTATCGGAAAGCCGGCTGATTTGAACCAGCTTGTACGGAAGCTTTGCATGAAAAATGTTTTATCAAGAGAGCTTTCCACCGATGTTGCACTGCTTGAGTAACACAGCTTAAGACAGACAGAGACAACATGCTTGGTCTGTTTGGAGGTATAGTAGTGTTTAGCAGACGTTTTGTTGCTGGAGTAATAAGACCAGTTGCATTTGGCGTGTTTAGACTCGTCCGGTCTATTTCCATCTTAAAAAAATGTATTCTGTTGACCTTATTACTCTACAGTGTGTATGTGTGTGTGTGCGCGCACGTACAGAAAAAGTTGATAATAAGAGAGAATTTGTGTGTCGAGTTACTTGAACAACAATAATTTGATTCGTCAGACAGAGGCGATACCGGAAATGATTGAGACATGTAGATCGATTGCCGATGTGGATGTAACCTCAACAGTAGAGATCTTACATGTATATTTTACATCAACGTTTCTTAAAACAAGTGAAATATTCTGGAGGTGAATGAAGGTGAGATAATGCCACTTGATTCCAATGCACTTTCACTTGTTTCAGGATTCTGGAGAGGAAGAGCTACTGTAAAACCACAAACCTGTCTGATTATGATTCAAGACCCATAATGATATATTTGAAGGCCAAATATGCTTGATAGCTCGGTAAGTAGGGGCCATACATTTCCCCAGCAATGTGAAGCCAGAATCATTACCCCATATGTCATGAATATTTCATGAGTCTGAGTGGGTATGAATATATTTGTTCACACTTTGTATGTACTTATTAAAATTATGGAAAGTTGCACACAGCGGTTGTTTTAGAGCATTTATAAAGTAGCTGCTGGCCAATCACTGGGAAAGGCTGTAGCCTGGCTGTTACTAAGCAACAAAACAAGGCGGAAATTATGATTTTCTTCTTAAAAATCAGTCAGTGTTGTCCACCTCTGATATGATGGATATGGTTTGTTTGATTACATTTATTGTAAAATTGATCAATACTACATTGGTTGTCTATCGGAAGCCCTTAATCTGGATTGATTCCAATGCAAGCTTTTTATCAGATTCCACACAAGTATGCATCAATAATGTTATAATATGAATATTATTATTATCATCATAATCATAATAATGGCTTTAAATGGAGAGTTTTAGTGTCTAAATATTGTTTCAGAGGCTTTTCCACCCTGCCAAGAATACAATTCTGGGGGGGAAACACTGAATCTTTGTAATTTTCTGGATTTTCTTTGGCATGAAAATTGTCAAATTTAAAGATATTGGCACAAAATATGAGCTATTGGCAGCTCCAAGAATTTCAGTGTTGTTATCAGCCTTCAAAAAGCCATATCGGTCAAACATCGGTGGAAACAGCAAAGCTGAGCCGAGTGGGTGGAAATTCAAAGTGCAACAATCCATATGCCATAGATGTAAACTGAGCATAAAGAAATGTAAATACAGACGACTGGGTTTCCCGAAATGTAATTTATCTCACACTCAAATGTGCCCACACACACTTTCAGTTACAAGCGCTTGTACATCATGTAACCCCCACCGCCCCACACACACACACACACACACACACACACACACACACACACACACTGGTGCAGGTGCAGGTCTTTTGATTGATGAGCCTATAAGTGTTTCTAAAGAGCGAGCTGCTCTCTGACAGCTGTCTGTACACCGTTAACATGAAACTGTGGACCCTCTCTCCCCCTCTCTCTCTCCATCCCTCTCTCCCTTTCCTTTTTGTTCCACCCATCTCTTCATCCCTCTCATCGCCTGCTAGTCTCTCTCTCTCTCTCTCTCTCTCTCTCTCTCTCCCTCTCTCTCGCTCTCTTTCCACTGTAACCGAACCATGCTGGAATCAATCTTTCATCCCGAGGAGTGAAGTGCCAACTCTCAAGGTACAGCAACAAATATAAGACTCTAAGTCATCTAAATGAACTTAACTCTGCTCCACAGTCCACTAGTGCAGAGTGAAAAGCAATCTGCAGTGGTTTAGGGGTTCAGACCAGAAAAGGGAAGCAGCTGCAGCTATGCCGGTGCCAGGATTACATTTCTATCTCCACGCATTGACGGAAAGTTCAACAATTACCCCAGTGCCCAGCCTCAAAATATGATTAGCATGGACCCAGATGATAATGGCTTTTACATGCAATTACGCCAAAGGGGGAATTACTCAATGTATGGGAATAATGTAGCTGGGGAATGAGACGATTGCTTGCTAATGTCTGTTATTGTTGGCTGACCCACTGGAAATTTGTTTATTATAAGGCCTGATATTCAGATAGAGGCTGTGTCTGCAGTAAGTTATGTGATGGACATTTATAAATGAGCCGGGGCGATTTTGTAAAAAAATCATATATCCTTTCATTCAATTAGTAATATGAAAGGTATTATGTGCTTTTGGAAAGTAAAAATACAACTGATATATGATACATACATGCTGTACTGACTGACTAATATTTTCATTGATCTAAGAGTACTGGCATGGGTGAAATGTAACTAAATAGTTTTACTCAAGTATGTTAAGCAATTTTTTTTACTCTAGTCAGTACTTACAAATAGTTTTAAAACGAGGCACCACAGGTGAATAGGATAGCATCAGAATTATATGTTATATGTTAAATATGGACACAAATACCAGCACTTTATATAGGCTACTATGGCTTAATTACTTAATTAGTAACATTCAGATTTGCTCATATTTCAGAAAAATGTATGAATGTGCAAAGCAGTTAGAACACTTGTGATACACTTTCTCCCTGTTTTGTTATGATGAATAACTAAATCGTTGGTAATTTAGGGAGGGAGTTGTAATTGTTTAGTATTATTTACAAAATACTATGAACAGTACTGTGTAAAAGTCTTGCTGAAACATGCTGAAACAATTCTATAAAGCAAAGATGCTTTCAAAAATAATTAAATGAAAAGTTTGTAAATGTTTGTAAATTATAAAGAGCAGTAATGTAAAACAATAATGCAGAAAACAAAAAAATAAACATCTAAGACCAAATTTAGAAGACTTTTGCACAGTATACTGTATATGAGAGAAATCTCACATTTTGCTTTTTTTCATATCAAATATCCCATAAAATAGAAATTAAAAAATAAATTAAAAAATCCTCTGAAAAGTAACCGTTAGAAGAACTATCTACTGTTATGGACGGTGTCCTCCAAGAACATCTTTCTTTGTGACTTAACTTGATTTCCAGAATTTCCTGAAGGGCCTTTGGGTGCCATCCAACAACAAAGGCAACAATAACTCTTTCTATCGAATTCAAACGTTTGGCTGTCGAGCATCGCCGACAGTATCAAACCTGTAATAAGTTCCCCGGTGAGCACACACACACACACACACACACACACACACACACACACACACACATTGTATTACATCTGTATTAATACACTTGTAAGGGCCTTCCATTGACTACATTCACTTGTATTGACAACTCCTAACCTTAATCTTACCCTCACAACTACATACCTAACCTCGACCCTTAACCTATCCTAATTTTTTTTCCTCATCTTGCTATCCTTATGAGGACCAAATGTCCTCACAAGGATAGAAGTGCAAGAACAAACACACACACAGAGCAGCAGTAGTAAACAGATCTGATCACACAGCGCTTCTCACAGCAACACCAGAAAAAGGAAGTCTGGGAGAACCACGGATGATGTCACTGTAAATTAGATAGATACATTTTGACAGAGGAAGTGTTAACTTCTAACTAACTAACTAACTTTGTTAGTTGACTGAGTTAACTAACAAGATAATAAATCACATGAAGTGCTGATATTTTTTGATTGAATCCAGTGGTTCCCCTTTATTATTGTCAGGGTGGAAAAGCCTTTGGTACAGCATTTAGACCATGGCACTCTAAAACTCCATTGAAACCCAGGACAATAACAATCATTTGTGCATACTTCTGTGGCTAATGATCAAAATGCTGCAATTCAATCAATTTGGGTTAAAGGCTTCCCATAGAAAACCAGTGCAGTATTTATTAATCCTACAAGAAATGTGGGATCAAACAACCTGCATCATATCCATGACATCAGAGGTGGAAGACACTGATTATCCTATATCTGATTTTGGCAAACTAATATATATAGGCCAAACCTTATTCCCAACTACCACCATAGACCTCCACTACATTCCTATTGTTTAGACTATCTCAGGTCAGAGAAGGAAAAAGCCGCTGCTACCACACTACAAGCTCTGTTTTTACAGCAGGAGTCAGCTGCCTTGTCTGGCGGTGTTGGGTAACCCTGAGTCAGAGCTCTGTGGCTTGTCTTGGTGTAAACAGATGGTCTGGGCTCTGATGACTAGTGTCTGATCTCACCCAGATAGGGATTCAGGCTGTCAGATGAGATTTCCGAGCTCTACAGAGGTAAAACGGTTGAAAAGGTCCGAAATATGTACAGTGTAAATAAAGGCCCAGGTCCGATTTCCTGGGAGAAGCTCTATTTAGATAATCACATTCGAACCGTGGTGTGAAGAATGACGGGCTGAAATCTAGGAACCTATGGTTTTGTGGGTGTGCGAGTATCTGGCACTACTTCAATCTTAACATATACACAGAAGAAGGGATGTTTGTCAAGGGTTGTTTGGTTAAGGTCGTGGTTCTGTATAGAAATAAAAAACTGATAAAGAACTGCTGGTTTGGGTCATTTCATGCATTGCTTGAAGGGTTCTTGAATGTTGAACCATGTGAGCCCGTTGCTATAGAGAACCTTTAAAAGGGTTTTTTACAGCAACATGAAGGGGTCTGCCATGTTTTGGTATTATATAGAACCGAAGGGTAATACTGAAAATGAGGGAATTACCGATAACACGCTCAGCTGTGTTTCGACAGGTCACATATGGAACTGATAGTTTTCATCAGATATCTCTCAAAGGGTCAACATGACCAGAAATTTGCTGATTGAACTTATTTTATTAGTTTATTTATTAACTATCTTCTAGTTTAGATAATATATGTGAGGAAGTTTGTAAAATTGTGATATTTAAGTTGAAAATAAATGAAATAATACCTTGAAATTAGCCTCAGTCAGTATGAATAAATATTTCAAGGCAGCCAGGTAACTTGTTTTTTTGAGTTGAAGTGCCCTATTATTTCTTAGTGTATACCAGAACCCTTTGGTGCTGTGAAGATCTGTGAAGAATGTGAAGAAATGCTCCACATCAACAGTAATAAAGTAACTTTTAACATAACACCATGGCATCCTAACCGAAGAACCCTTGAAGAACCCTTTTTTTCCCCGGTGTAACTCCAACCTTCTATCTTCCTCTTCTTTCCAGTTACTACTGCTACAACTACTGTGTGCTATGACAGAGTCCAGGATGTGGCATTAATGTGAACTGAGTATCCGTTCACCATCAACATTCTTCATACCCTGACCATATTCTTCCATCTTATGATCTCAGTGTGAGAACAGTGTATACTCTCTGGACCCGAGAGGAGGGAGGAAGGAAGACTTTCCAAGTGGGATCAAGCGATCATCCCTCGAGATGGTACTCTACTCTTAGAGCTTACGAGCTTGACGAGGACCAGAGGATCGACACGGAGCTTCTTAATACAATGAAAATATTCCTCTCAATCTCCCCACCTTGCTTTTCAGATGCAGGGTGTGTGTGTGTGTGTGTGTGTGTGTGTGTGTGTGTGTGTGTGTGTGTGGAGGGCGGTGGGGGGATTCGGAGGGTTGTGTTTTGCATTTGATCAGACTGGACCTTTACTAGAATCTCTCCTCACATTTTCCATCCATAGAGGCTGAGGCGCTAGCAGACCATCACATCATTACAAGGGCTATGATAACCATACCTCTGTTATAAGGGAAAGTAGGCAGGGTGCCCCGTGTGTGTGTGTGTGTGTGTGTGTGTGTGTGTGTGTGTGTGTGTGTATGTATGTGTCTTGTCTGCCAACTAGACCCTTTTGGGGTGCCAAGGTAGGCTCCAAGCTGAAATGTAAGAATCTGTCTTTGTCAAGCATGTGCCCTTTCTTTTTCTTCCTCTCTTGCTCACTAACTTGGTCTATTCCTTCTCTTTCTAGAGCGGGCAATGTAAACACAATGCACATTTTACACATCTTGTATATAATTGTAAATTAAAACATTGTTTTCTTCATTTTTCTCATTCTCATTTTTCATAATTTATCTTTCATTCATCATTTAGTTTTTCTTCACTTCGCAATGTTCTACTACTGTTATTTCATTATAAATCATTATACAAATGTAGTTGTAATTGTTTTCATGCTCTTTTTCTAGGCTTCTCTTTTCTAATCCTCACTCACTCAAGAGTTGCTGCTTTGAGTCGTTTTGTAAAAAACTGTTGTAAGAGTGTACTTGAGCAAGACGCTTACCCCCCAACATGTCCAGTGGAGAAGCTCAGTGACCAATAGTAGAACTGCTGTTGTGTAACTGGGTGAATTCAAAGCAGGGTGGGGCTGGAAGCAGCACTCCAAGGCCATGGAAACCTTTTGAGGGAATCTATATGAGCATCTTTTGGAAGCAGAATCATTCTTTTATCATATTTTCATGTGAGGCCAAATTATTATCCACATTGATTTTGTGCCATTTGTCAATCCCTGAAGGTACGACTGAAAATGTAAATTGTGTTGAAATGTAGCCGGTCTATTTAACCGTTTTAATGCACAGCGCTGTCTTTTTCGGGCTCTCTTTATATATACATACACAAACATGCAGTCAAGCATGTGATCAATAAAGCAATAAGGCTTTTATTACTCCCCCAAATGTAAGGTTCTTTCCTCCAGTGGCCTGATATAATGCCATGTTAACAACATGATGCCTCCATTAGGACAAAGTGTCATCTTACCAAATCAATACAGACATATCTGACAGTCCCCCCCCCCCCCCCACCACCACCCCACCCCTGAGTCTGACTGTCTGTCTGTCTATCTGTACCCCTACTAACTGTTTATGTCATTAGTGCATTATGGCAGCCACTTCCCTGAACTGTTTGGACGGCTGTAATTGGAGAGGAAGTCGGAGAATCGGGGCGCTTGAAAGCCCAGCCGAAACTGCTCGGCTTGTTAATGTCATTTTCTCTCTCGTGACAGTCATAGGAAGTGGAAGGGTTTTATCATTTCCCATTGTGGGAATAAGCTCCATCCTGTTTCTGAAGGCCCTCGCCAGGCTTGTAAAGCACTCTCTGGATACATACAGGTGCACGTATTTCAATGAACTTGAAGCTTGGTAGACATTTACGAATGAAAAAAGTACCACGGAAAAACATATACCACGCGTGCCTACCGAGCTTGTGAATGTGATACACGTGCACTTGCATCTAGAGAGCTTGGTAGGCAAGTATTGCACGTACTTGCATACATTATACACTGTACATCAAACACGCACGCACACAGGAGCGAGCATATGCGCACACACACACACACACACACAAACAATAGGGTCCCCATGAAAGCAGGGCTGAGATCTGAGGAGGCCTAACCGTGTTTGACAGTCAACAGCCCAGTTAAAGCAGGCCCTGCCACAACCAAACACAGCGGTAATTGTAAATGTCAGCCAGAATTAACACAAGAATAAATAGCTTTACTTTCCTTATACTATAACGCATGTATGTGAGAGTGAGTGAGGGAGGCAGTACAGTAAAGCCCTAGGACGTTCCCTCACACATCTCAGTCACCAGTTGGCTATAGAGCCTTTTACTGTGCGAACAATAGATTGCACACCGTGTGAACAATTAAACATTTTGGACTTTTCAAGAGCAAAACCATTGCCATTACAATCATATGTTTCCACATTTCTCTTCAGTTTGATCACATTGCACATGAAATGACTCACAATGAAAGGACTAAACCAGGGTTGGACTGTTCTCCGACATGGTACATTCCTGCAGGACTAGTGTGGTATGACTGACTGACTGGCTGGCTGGATGACAGACTGACTGTGGTAAAGATTGGACCGGCTTACTCTGGGGAAAGGCCGGAAAGAACTTGTCATGTCTCCTCTGCTTACATGGAAACACACAAGAGGAGAGAGAAATAAAGAGGGGTGAAAAAAGAAAAGAGAAAGAGAGAGAGAGAGAGAGAGTGATAGGAATCTTGCTTTATGCACTATGTGGAAGCATTCATGCATGCATGCCGTTTGGTCTCTACAGTGTGTCTGCTTGTGTCATTTGTTGTTTTCACTGTGTTTTGTCCTAGTTTCCCATTGCTCTGCGTTGATGTGTGCAAGCTTATAAGTTAAGTGAGACCACAGATCTTGTGTTGTGTTCCATGGTTGGGTTAGGTCATGGTTCCTGGACTGAGTCCTTCTAGACTGGGTAGAGATTGTCTTATGATTGTTCTGGGAAGGACTACCCACAGAGCAGTTTGCCTTCCAGCTCCAAGAACTAGCACACTCCCACACACTCCATGCTTCAGCCATTTTGTTCTCAAACTCAATGGCAGCGATGTCTTCAGTTGTAGAGCAACAATTAATTGAGAATTACCATTATTATGACAGAAGAGATTAATTAAAAAAGCTCAGGATTAGGTGAACCTTTTACCCATTACCCATATGGACATTGAACCATTGCAGCAGCAAACAGTTACAGGATGCAGCAAAGAAAAGGGGAATCCAAATAAGAATGGAACAAATACAGAGTGCTTAAAGTAACACAACTATTATAAAACTAGAACTTAAGTAGTCTTAAGTCTGAATGGAAAATATGTAATATATGAACACCTGTCAGTGGTTTTAATGTTGTGGCTACAAAAATCTGAACTATATGCAGGAATGGAAATAAATGAAAAATGATGAGAAATTCTAGGAAAAAAGTAATTCCAGCATTTATACAGGCTGTGCAAAATCATATTTACAATACCAGATCTACACAACATCCACAACATCAGGGAAGGAGAATGCCCTGAGCAGCCAGAGCTCTTGGTATGCATGTGATATCTTGTTCTTCCTTTTACACGGTGCGATCACTTCGCCTTCCAGTGCTATTGGAAACATTGCAATTACTAGTTGGATGCAGATGAATGGCCCAAAGTGGTAAATATGACGTGGAAAGGGTTTTCTGTGATATCCAAGTTGCCAAGCTGTGACTTGTCGAGGGCAGGGAGCATGGAGGCGACAACAACTGACGGTGCAAGTGATGTATCCTACAGAGCAAACCTTTGGCTATTAAGTTAATTAAAACCTCTTATCTGCCTGATGTGCATTTCCTCCTCTTCATCCCCCTGCTGCAGCACACAGTATCTCTGTTTACCTATTAAGCAGCAGCAACACCTTTCTGTCATTTTTTTCTGTGATTGTGAAGTTTTTCTTGAAAGTGCTGCTGTCATGTTTCCATCCGCTGTGATTACTTTCACACAGCAACTTGCCCATTCAACCATGATTTGTCAAAGCAATTGTACTTTCAGTGGAAGCTGGCTTCTCCTCTTAAGCTAAGGTAATTGCATACTAGTGACAGACTCTGTTGTGTAATGAAATTACACAGGAATTACAGGAATACAGGAATAAAAAAAAGTGGGCAATGACTAGCCATTGCAGTGTCTAGTCAGTGCTATATCTACAACAACTTCTGGAACTCAGCTGTCTAAACCAAAAGTGCCATGAGCATGTGGCCTTGCAATTCTCTGAAGTCATGCTGAGAGAGAAGGCACGGAAAGTGCTGGAAACACCAGTAGTCAAAGAGGCCTTGTCAGAAGTCGATCCCTGTGTCCCTGGCCTTTGACCCCAATCATAAAACTCACAGACAGAGAAGAAACCTACCAGTAAATCAGCCTGTCGCTCGCTCTCACACACCGGGTTTGATCATGGTGATATATGGCTTTAATATGTGGACAGAAGGATGGAGCGATGGGGGGAATGAGAAAGAGAGTGGAAGGATGGTATGGAGCCCGCCTAGCCCATGGTTGTGGTGTTTTTTGTGTGTGTCTTTGAGTGTGTGTGTGTGTGTGTGTCTGTGTGCACAATGGCAAACCATGACTTTTGAACATAAACCTCCAGTGGAACAAGGCAACCTGAAAAGTTACAAAAGGATAACAGGAACACGCAGAAGCATCATTTGCGCTACTACTCCTATTATATGCTAACCACCGAGCCACTGTGCCACCCGCTGTCAACGCTCAATTGTGTGAAATTCATTCATGTGAATGATGCAAAAGGGGCAACAGTGATGGAAATCAGGCTCTAATTTAGCATCATGATCTCATCACGCAGTTATCCTGCCTGCTGCTAATGCACTGAGAGAGAGAGAGAGAGAGAGAGGGAGAGAGAGGGAGAGAGAGAAAGAGAGGGGCATAGGGAGAGATAGAGATGGAGAGAGGACAACATGAGAAACAGAGAGAGGGAGACAGAGGGGCAAAGAGAGAGGCAGAGTGAGGGAGAGAAAGAGAGGAAAGAGAAATGAGGAGAGAGAGGAGAATAAAGAACAGAAGAGACAAAGGGGAAGACAAGGAGAAAGAAGGTGAGAGACAAAAGAGTGGAAGGAAAATACAGAGACGGAGAAAGAGATGGGGCAAAGAGAGAGCAAGGGAGGACAGAGTGAGTGAGAGAGAGATGGAAAAGAGGAGAGAGGGAGAGGGATGACAGGGTGCTGACATCAGAGAGCTGACAGCCCCTCTGCATCACTCAGCCTTCATGGAAAATCAATTCTCCCCGGTACGCAGAACGGTGTCAACAGCAGACACCGAGGACCAGCAGCTCTCCAGCCTTCGCTTCAGCCATTTACATTAACAGGCAGGCTGGTAATGGGACTCACTACTCAGGACGAAGCATCCTTCCACGTTCACTTTGTTCTTCTGCTAGGGTGTTGGGGTGTGAGTCTGTTTCTTGTAGCGACTGATCACGTAATGACAGGACATCTGCAGGTTTCAGAAAGTATAGGAGCTTTACTGTCCCATAGCACAAAATGACCCTAGTATATCTGCAGTGGTTATTGATCAAAGGTTGATCAATGACTCAACCATTACTTCACCAAGTGCTGAGATTTATGGCTTTCAAAACTCACTTGCCAGCCCTTAGCCTTTTTTGGAAAGCTAATAATCCTCATCCTCCAGCCAACTTTACTTTTACTATTATAAATATTTCTGCTGTAACTCACCTCAAATTGTTGTTGTCTAACTATGTAATAATAAGATTGATGCAATATTATTAATGGAATGAAATGAATGGAATAATGATTTTGACTGATCACGTAATATATCACGTAAAAGTTATTACATTTTTTTGTCCTTTTTTTGTTTTTACATTATTTGTCAGTTTTATTATTATTATCATCTGTTATACAAGTTACACCCTGTAAGTTATGAAGTCTTTAATTAAAAAATCTGATGTTATTACATATTTGTAATATTTCTTACATTTCTTACATTTAGGTTTTATTACATTTCCATCCCATCTTATTACATGTTGACAAATTATTACATTACCTGTCTGTTGTCACATTCTCAGTTGCTGCAGTGTTTACACATTGGCTCTGTTAAGGCTCTCGCTCTTGTTCTCCCTCTAAAGAAAGTTCCAGGGTTTGGAAATGTACTGCGAAACCTCCCTCTCATCAAGGTCTCAGTCCGATTGCTGTTTTCTCATATGGCCAAACATGCCCAACCAGGGGGAAACCATTTAAGGGTTTAAATGTAATGCTCTAAACCAACTAGGTGTGAAAACGCCCTGAGATACCTGCAAAATCAGTTTCTGAGATAGTGTTCTAGTATCCATCTAATATCTGTCCATGGTTTCCCAAAAGTACCCTTTCAGCTTAAATGATCTTTATTCAATGAAGTAAATACTTACAGCTGTAGCAGGCAATTTCACACCTTGGTGGTCCCAAATGGAAGCTAGAGGTGAAAGGACTTTAATACCCAGAAGTGATGTAATGCGATGCCAGTACACTGCACACTCCTCAGACCTAAATTTCCTCTTAACGTCTGGTATGGGTGTGGGTGATGAAGAGGTTCAGCCATCGTTGGCGAGTGTGTCAGTGTCCATATCCAACACCAGAATGAAATTTGGGCGAACAGAGCAAATCTACAGTTTTAATTAAGGGAATGGGACACATTTCTCTGTTGCAGCTCCAATAAGTGCACAATTATAACAATTATATGCAACTGTAATTAAATGGCAGCTCTGTTGTCAGGTTCAAAGAGTGGGGGTCGATAGGCACGTACTCAGTTGGTAACTTTGGTGGTAAAGGTACACCGCTCCTCACTGCGATGTTGTGGTTTAGTCCTAGTCCTAAAATGTAGTCTGCGATGCCCTCACACTAGCAGATAATCCTTGCTGATACTCCCGAAAAAGCCTTAGATCGGGGATCCGGCCCGATTCTCCTCTAGTGTATTTCTACCTTCAGGCATTTAGCGTTGGGACGATTGAGGGCTGAGATATCCTGGCCTGTCATTCATCTCCTTCTGGAAAGTGACATGGAATGCGATGGTGGAGAGCACCTGAATATGTGTCGGGATTGGATTGTTTCCTGTTGAAGTTGTGGCTCCAGGCTATTACAAAGAATCATTACCAAGTAATTCAAAAGCAGCAAATAAGCCATTTTCCAAGTATCTGAAACTGCTGCAGGGCATTAGACATTAGGTATCCTATTCTATCCTATCCTATTAGGTAGCCTATTCCAATTATTTCCCTAATTAGGCTATTGGGCCATACAAACATTTCAAATTACTTGTGATTTTTGTTCATACCAAAGAGCAAATTTAATTAAGAGAGAAATGATGAGTGGCAAAATGTTTGTGGAAACATCTGTAAGTATATTTTAAGATCAAATCTGATCGTATGCACATTTGGAGACTTTGTCTATTTTCCACTGCACAAGTACAGTATGACTCCCGAGCTGGCTCTGGGTATGGTTTGATACAGTATGGAACAGGTTCTAATGCAATTTTGATCAAATAAGACATAAATTGACATAAATAGTGACTTACCTGTTTCCTTCTCAGCTCCCATAGTCTCATAGTCATATCAATATTGTGACATAATCTGTGTCTTATTTTAGAAAACACTTGTTGCGCACTGCAGAATTAAGATCATTCTGCACTTTGTCGCCTGCCCATAATGTGATCAGTTCTCCCGTTTCCCAGTGTGTTGTCATTTTCCATTGTTTGTTTATGTTTTGTCACTTTCTCAAAATATCTCTGACTTCCACTTCCATTTATACCCGCTGGGTATTGAGAAATGGCGGTTGTAACTGACCATTGATCCTAGGCGTTGCACGTGCGTCACTTCCACGATGACTCCAATCCTGCAACCCTGTCAGCACCCTTTTGAAAGCAGCTGGTAACACAGATACATAAGGGGACTGGATCATCGTGCTTTTGCTGCACGCTCCCCAAAGTGAACCGTGAATGGTTTGGAAAAACATACCGACCGCGACAGCATGGGGTACAGTACTGCACACTAGTAGAGTGGAAAAAAAACATAGCTTTACTCAGAATGCAGGTCTACCTGTACTTTCCACTTAAAAAGACAAGTACAGATGTCCCTCCAGCGTACCACCAATGGTGAAGGGGCTTCGACTATGATGATAATTTCACTTCCCTCTGTGACAAGCCCATCTGTTAAAATGACAGGAGTAGAGCAAGCACTGCGGTCCTGGGACCTCTGTGTGTGTCTGTGTGTGTGCGTGTGTGTGTGTCAGTGATGATGACACAGCATGTTGCCGTGGTAACAAAATGATTGAGGAGTCAGTGTGTGCTGAGGTTCCATAGAGATCACAGCCAGTACAAAGCCAGCAGCCTTCATCCATCTATCTGTGTGAGTGTGTGTGAGTGAGACTGAGACCGAGACAGTATTGTGACAGCTTAGTGCTCCCTGCAGTGTACATGTGTATATATAAGATCCTATTTTGCCTTGTGTGTGTGTGTGTGTGTGTGTGTGTGTGTGTGTGTGTGCATGAACCTGCACGCACTTAAATACTGTACACCACTGGAGAGACAAAGCCTTAATTCCCTCTGCAATCTGAGTGGTGCCGACAGACAGATAAATTCGGTGTGGTGAGATGATTTACACATGATATCCCGGCCCTTTATCGGTGAACTCTGAACCCAGGAAGTGAGCGTACAGGGATGACATCCTCCCAGCAGGCCGTGGGGTAGCTGAACGGAGGGTTACGTCTTTGTAACATGGCGTCACGCCCTGCAAAGCAGCTGCGCACAGCTGGAGGCCTTTTTTTTTTTTTTTTTTTTTTGACCAAGAACTGAGAGCGAAGAATGAACAGAGGAATGGAAAGGTGGGGAGATGGAGGGATGAGGCCATGGAACAGGCTTCAGAGAGATGGAGGCCTGAAGGAGGGAGGAAGCATCTCTTCTGTATAGGGTGGATCTGACTTTCACTCTTTTTCTCTCTCGTGCTTGTCATCACTTGTCTCTTTTTCTCTTCTCTTCTCTCCTTTCTGCAGCTGGTTCCATGCAACTGTCGCGCAAATGAAAAGTTCAAAAGTTACGTTTTGAAATGTCACAAAAACAAGTCTTTTCAAGAATTGATTTGTGTTGGGCAGGATCATGAGCTATATGAGAACTTAAGCATAGAGCCGATGTTGTGCTCAGTGGGATTATTCACCTCCAAGCTCTACTCCCCTCGGGACAACAAAATCCAAGTCTAAAAAGCAGAGCAGCAAAACTGTCACGGTTCAATAACATGCGCGCCCATACAGAAACAGTGTCAAACAGACAAAGGAACGCTGTCTTTTTCTGCAGAGCTGTCGTTTTGATGACGCCGTTACACCGTCATATTCGCACCTCCGTTCAAAATTTCTACACATCACGACTGTGTTTTCTCATTATCATTATTCTTCAAGTGGAACCATGCTTCTTGCATCTGTAGCAGCCCGGGGGGGGGGGGCGCACTTTGACAGCGCACCGCCAGGAGGAGATGATGAATGGCGCCGGTTAACCTTCTTCTGCCTTGTTGCATTACCGTACGCGATGCTTCTGCAAAGTTCCTATCTGCTTGAACGGAACTGACACAGGCATCCCACCTCCAGCACACCTGCCTACTGTCCTCTCCCATCTCTCCACACCTTCATCCCCTCCCTCACTTTCACCCTCTCTGCCTCACCCACTTCCTGCATTGCTCTCTCTTTTCCATCGCCCTGGTCGTCTCAGGACCATGTAGGTTTTAGACAGCGAAAAAAAAAAAGAGCAAATTGGTGGTGCTGTCTAACATACTGTGTTCATTGTTCCCTGACTAGGGGAGGGCAATGTCCTGTTTTCTCTCCGCACATCTGCCTGGGAACATCTGGATAGCGTCAGCCTTTTTCGACATTGAGCAGGGAGACCATCACTCATCCGGCTGTCCGACACATCTCATCTCCCAGTCAGGAAAAAAAAAATAAGCCTCAGAGTGATCCTCCGCATCGATATCGCACAATAAATCGACTCTCTTCGCCGTGGCTGATCGGAAATGAAATGCTTTATCGGAGGCGGGCGGGGGAAACGAGGAGGCGGCACTCGGGGCAGGATGGAAGGGATTGGAGACCGAGGCCGCGGTGGTGGTTGAGTTGAGAGCTGTGAACTAAGTATAGTATGACTGATACAGACAGGAATGGTTAAAGAGTTCATATTTGCTACTCTGGTTAGTATATCAAGAGTCTAGTCCAGAGCGAAAGGTATTTGCCCCCTGCAGTGCACCTGTAGGACAACTGCTCTCAGGTCGCCCCAGGGTTGATTCATGTTCTCTTCCCAGTCAGATTCGTCCCGTTGAGAGTCCCTCGCTGTTACCAGGAAACATAAATCTTAAATCTATATTAAAGCCCCCACACCCAGCTGTCGATGACCCTCTATGCGATTTATTTGCAATTACTTGACTGACACCTGGCCTGAAAGGAAAATCCACCCTAAAACACAGCTATTGGTGATGTACCTTGCATTTTGGGTCTATTTTGTTGTTTGTCGGTGTATTTGTCTGAACAATAACTGAACAAACATAGATGATGTGATGTAACGTCAATATATTTTCAGCAAAGCTACAATGGAGTTTAATTGGAGAAAACTTTACTATCTAAACTATCTAAAACATCAACGATAAATGTCAGGTTCTGGTTCTTTCTAGACTAGACTTTGTAACGATGTTCAACAATCATACAGGGAGAAATCCCTCGTAGAAGATATCGGCAAAGATACTAATACCGACAGAGAATGCAATGCAAGCACAAGACATGTCACATTTTGAGTAAAGGGGCGCAACACTGGACTCGACTAGACTCGACTCAACTCGCTCTCTTGCTGTTACTTTCACTATCACTACTGCTATTGCTTTTTCCACAAAAACCTGGTTGCAACAAGTTCAGGCATATTCTCTGGGAATTGTCGAAAAAGGCATTTTGGGAAAAGTAGGAAATCAGTGACTGCGGACTGAGGGGAAGTGGGTATGCCAAAAAAGTCAATTACAACACTTCATAATGAAATAAAAATGAAAATCACAGATTGATCATCAGTCATCAGTTTGGGAATTTTCCTTTAAATGTAATGTGAATGCCTTAAAAATGAGGTAGTGCCTCCTGGGTTGTCATAACATCACGTCCAATGAGAGTCAAAACAGGGGGCCAGTATAGCATTGACCTATGATTCAAAATTAAGCCTCTCGCCCCAAATTGACTGTTGCTGCTCATCATTTGATAGCCTGCCAATAAAATCTCTCATACCAGACGCCAGTCAGCCCCATACATTTTTTCCAGCCTCTTCTGACTTTTCTATTGTCTATAGCCTGCTCAGTTCACGTACCCTGTTCTTTAAGAAATTGCTGATATTTGGTGGCAGACTTAATATTTTATAACATAAATATCAGTGATTCTGATTATTTTCAGAGCATATTTGTGTCTCTTACTGACTCTAATGATTTCACACAACACGTTTCAAAACTCGCTCACTGTCGACATCACACCCTAGACGTGATTCTCTCTGAGGGTGTTTCCAGTGAATGCCTATCTAAACTCTATCTGACCATTCTCACACTTTTTATCTCAAAGTCACACACTTCATTAGCTCCATTACAACAAGTACACATTCTGTACAGTCCCATGGCTTATTTGTACACCTAATTAAATACCTTTTTTTTTTTACTTAACATGAAGCTATGGTCACCCCAAGTTTGACATGACACGTGGTTACTCTGTTCTCTGCTCTTCAGTCCAGTCCAGTCAAACTGTAAAGACATTTTCTGTTCTTGCATTCTTCAATGTTTGTTCTCCCCGAGACAATTTGGGAAGAACGTTCACCACAAAGACACAAGCATCGGCATTCTTGGATTTGAGAATCACTTACTTTGTCAGTTGCATTGCTATGGCTTGGTACTTCCATAATGCTTTCACAAACATGGATGTGGGTGTGTACAGGCTCTCACGTACGTGTGCACAGTCACACACACACACACTGGTTCTGTTACTTGGAGTTTGTGTAATACATGTTCTGTCAAAAAACTCACTATAAATAAACTTGACTTCACTTCACTTGACTATGTGGAAACCGGTGCTTTGGACCTGGGCCTGGTGATGCAGTCCAAGCATCAATGTCAACATTTCAATATGTGACGTTGATGCTTGGACTCCAAATATCATCAATACTGAGCAATAAATAAATAGAAGAAAACATGGTTTCAATACGTAATCCAGACTGATCCAACAGGAATGTTTGTTGGCCTCTTAACTTGCTGAGAAACCTGGTAATAGATATCGCCATAAATCCACTGCACCCAATTTCCATGAGGCAAATTCTGTCTCTCCAGCCTAACCAGTCGCAGCTGCTGGTTCCATGTATTTGTTTATGCCATGTGGCTTTTTGAACCCTGAAATGGCTCACACACTGACGTCCTGTCATCCTCCCCTCTGCTGTTTCATCTTTCGCTCACTTTCTCCCTCTCCTCTCCCTTTTCCTCCCTCGTTATTTTGCATGTCAGCCTGGTAGTTGCAGAAATATGGGGATTTTAGATGGAAAGAAAGAAGAAAAAAAAAGAGAACAAAAATGTTTGCGTGGGTGGCCGGGGTGTGTGTGTGTGTGTGTGTGCACGCGGGGGTGTCTCATATTTTGCAGTGCTGTGGAACACATGTAAAATAGTGCCATGCAGCCGATTGATTGCAAGACTTTTCCTTAAATTAGGTCCCAGGTCATCATCGTATGTGATGATGTCACACTCGTACATTTGATCAGAGACGGGTGTGGATGATTTACCAACCATCCATAATGCCCAGTAACCCAGAGAGATTTACTTTAGTTTAGTGGATTAAAGGATTAAACAGTACTACATTAGTCAGATCACAAGGGCCGATTCTTGTGGGTCCTTATAGTGAAAGTTGTAATGAGGCAATTATCAGCTAATTTAACCACAGGAATGGAGGTTGTTTCTCAATTATAATCAGAATTGCTCCTGAACTGGATTTGGTAGATATTCTGCATCTGCAATCTATTAGCAATGTACATAGTGTATGAGAAACAGGTGGAAAGGATTAACAGTGGACTAGCTATTGCTAAGAGACAATACAATTTAAGATTAAATTTAAGATTAGCAAGAGAAACTTTCTGGTAGGATGGCTGGTTCGGGATGGTTAGAGGGAGTTTCTCAGGACTAGGCTCACCTCTCCAACCAGACAATAATTTTGTCCCTTGTCAAACTGTTTGTGTCAAGGTGGCTCAAGTCCTAGGAAGCACCCTCTGTTCATTAGGGCTAATTTAAGTTTTGGAAATTTCTCCACTGGTGCTGCCGATGACCAATATTTTGATCCAGTATTCAATATCTTTATACGTGACCATTTTGACCAAAATGACATTGATTTGCTGTTTTATTCTTGTCAGGCTGGAAAAGCCCTTGAGAAAACATTTATACCATGGGACACAAAGACTCTCTGAAAACTCGTATCAGAGATAGACGACAGTGACAGCAACATACATTCGGCCAAATACAACCACCTTTCCCCATTTGTACCAACACAGTCACAGACTAATGACGAAATTGGTAGAAGTATCAGAAAGGCTGTTCTGTGGGCATAATGGTGTATCATGAAACTAGCACCACTGCCATGTGTTATGTCAACACATTTTGTTTGATTGAATCAATATTTACATTCACAGACTGTTCATATGATTCGGTCTAAATTGTGTTTGATCAAGTTATATAAATAAAGTTGAATATGAAATTCCGCATGCCCAGTTTATATTTTGCAATATTGTATCCTGCAGTACACACTGGATGCATTCATATTCTGACTGGTTTTGATAAAAAATGACTGTGATGACGCCTAATGATGATGGTTATTGTTATAACACTTGTCCTTAGTCTGTTGTAATCCCTTTTTGTGACATATTTGGGTAATATTGCATCTTCAAATATTTACTTCTCGGTGACCCCTATCATTTTCCTTTATAGGGTATGACAGTATACCCATTACAAAAGGATACAGAACACCGTATGTGGTTCTCCAATGATTGAGCTTAGCTTTGGTCCTGTTGCTGTTTGGTCCGGTCCTGTTCCCTCTTACACAAGACTAGAAATAATAAATCAAACCGCACATATCTGGATCAGACAGTGTAGAAAGTTCAGATCTGTGCCACATATGTTCCAAAAATGTGATGTGTCTGTTTTGTGCATTTGTAAATCCAGCCAAAGACAACTTTTGGACATACAAAGTCTCTTTATCATCAGTCAGCAGCATATTGGTCACATTATAAAATACAAAAAGACGGGGACAGGTCTATCAGGCATTCATTTTTTGGAAAATATTTTGAGAATGTTTATTATAAAAATATAAATGTTTCCACTACAAATCATTTTACATTAGTAGACAAGCCCATCTACGTTTGCACGCACACACTCTCACACAGACACACGGGTCAGTCTAGAGAAAGAAAACAAGGGTCTGGATGGGGTGCATAACAGTATTGCTCTCTCAAATGTCCCAGGTTTATAAAGTAAGTAGAAAAACAAAACATAGATAGCGCTGACACATAACTTACTGTTTACGCTACAAAAAAAACTTTCAACGTTGCACTGTATAATGTTAACAAATAAATAATAATGTAATCGTAATTGTTTTTTTATTGTAGAAAAGAAAAACAAAGCTGACAAATATAATTCAAAATAAGATAAAATATAATACAGAGGATTTTTTGTCTCTTCTTTTGATTAAAAATGTTGCACAATTTTTTTTTTTTGTTCATTCTTTTATACATACAAACATTTGTACAAAGGGGGATGACCATGTACATATAGTGGGGTCTGTAGCGCTAGTTGCTATCATTACAAGGTTGGTTTACATTATGTACACGCGAATTAGAACACATAGCAGCAACAGCAGCATCCACAGGCAGACCAGGTAACAGAGGACGGACTGACACGTTGAACTGGGCTGGGTTTTTCCAAAAGCACCATCGTCTTCCCTGTCCATTGGCTTAACACTATAGGAACAATGCCCCGCCCACCCAACACACAACCCTCTCTTGTCTGACAGTCAAATCTCCATTAAAATCAAAGTGCTCAAAGATGGTGTGCTAAGTGCTCGGAACAAGCTCAAAGATAGCGGCCTCGTGGTTTGATGTTAATATCAATCTAACAGCACATAGTACCAAAGTGCCAGTTTAGAAATGCTGGGTATTATGTTGCCACTGTGGGAGACCAGCATCTTTAATTATGGACTTCATTGAATAAAGATCATCTGTGTGATCATCAATGTGCTTTTGGAAAACCCTCACCCTGATCATTATACTGCCCTAGGATACTATCTCAATAACTAATCAGTCATTGGTGGTTTTGCAGGTACCTCAGGGCGTTTTCACACCTAGTTGGTTGAGAGCAGTAGAGTGGTTTTCCCCCTGGTTGGGCGTGTTTGGCCATATGAGAACACAGGAAATCAGACTGTGACCTTGCTGGGAGGGAGGTTTCTCGGTACATTTCCAAACCAACCCTGCAGCTTAGTTTGGAGGTGATCCGACCCTGATCCCACCCAAATACAGGAAGCATTATGGGTTCAACACACCATGAATTATGGGTTAAGTTTTACCAAGGAAGAAAATCCTTTCCTACAGCAAATGTCTGACCAAAGAAGGAAATGACTGCTACCACATGGCTTTTGTTGATGAGTTATGGTTCCCTTGAACTTTCATGTCAAACGCAACTGAACCGACACATAATGCAACAAAGGAACAACTTGTCTCCTGGTTCAGACCAAAGGAAGTGGACTATAGGTTTGAAAACACCCTCAGAGTAGTAGTGTTGATCCCAGACTGATCTTCCTCAGAGAATCTGAATTGATACAAAGCGACCCCCAGTGATGTGCAGGGATGATGACCCATGCTGACTTTTCTTCCCTGAAGCACAAACCACACTTCAAATTTTAAGTAGCTCAGAGACACACGCGTCTGCACTGGTAGACCATGTCTGAAGTAACGGGTTTGAATGGCGATGCCTCTTCACGTCATTGTTTCACTTTCTCTCTTTCCTTCTATTAATTTGCGTCCTTCAAGTCTCCCTTTCTCTTGCTCCTGTCCTTCTTAAGCCTGATTTATGCTCCCGCGAGTCCGCGTACATGCGCGGGGTGTCTCTCGCATGCCTGCACGTAGCGTTAACGCGAACAGCGTCGCGTTTACTAAAACGAACAGAACAGAAAACGAAGAAGAATCCAGATACGGAAACCCGTTTTCACCTCAGGTAAAAGTGTAAACAAAGAGACGTGCTCGTTGCACATTGTAGTGGATCCATTTATTATTCTTTTTTTGCAAACCTCATCTGAGAGTCGCTCCTCAAACTGCTCCGTTTGTTTTAGTTCTGTTTTTCGGTCTCGGTTGAACCTCAACGCTACGTGCCACCAGCTACGTGCGAGCATCTACGGGCTACGCTTACCCATAAACCCTCCCGTTCGCGCGTATCTACGCAGGAGCATATCTCGGCCTTTTTTAGCCTAGCGCTCTCGATATCTCTGCCTCTCCTTCATCCTCGTATCCATTTCCCGCCCCCCGTAAGAGCAAAATAGAATGAAGAATGTATACATCCTGAGATTTCACACAAAGGGGTATCGGGGTGAGGGAACAGCACTGTAACTGCACAATATCTGTTCATAAGCACATTGATCTCACTGTAAAAAAAAAATGGTGTGTGAAGTGTGTCATGGCCCCTGCACCTTCAAAACACACCGTTCAATACATTGTACACGTGACAGACTCATGGCTTCCATTTTTATGAGACTATATAACTGATTATCATCATTATTGCTTTTATGTGACACGTCTACTGAATGCAAAATGCTATAGAGCTAGAGCTACAGGATAAATGGCTTGGTTATTGTCTAGGTGTGTCCATATGGTTATACCGGCTCAGTCCTCTCATGGATCGAGACAAAGAAAGTGTAGGTAGTTACAATAAAATCTCACGCCTCAAGAGTTCATTAGTCCAGGAAGGGATCCACGTCCGGGGTGAGCTGCTGTTGTACCGCCGTGCTCTCCTACACAAGGCATCTCAGCATCTCATCTCACTCAACAGGCTACTAAATCAGGTGTAGTCGGGGGGGTGGGGGTGGGGGAGGAGACTGTGAGCGAGCCCATTTCCGATAGGCTGCAAAAAGGGGTGGGCTCTGCTATCCTGCTCAGCCAATAGTGGGAAGCTCTGGCACTAAGGTTGTCCAATCCTTGCCCTGTATCCCAGTCCAATCCCAGTTTGTATCCCCGTCCAGTTCCCCCCCCCCCCCCATGACCTCCCTGGCTCTCCACTTTCTCTATCCCCCTATTTTTCTGTAAGGCATCTGAGTTTCGGTGAGGAGGGCTTGAGAAGGTCTGCGCTGAACTCTTCCTATTTCCTGTTTGCCGCGACCAGGACTTGACATCATCTTTCAACGGGGGCCAATGAACGGGGGCCCTCATTTGGATCGTATCCTAACGTTCCTCCATTTTCTTTTTAGTTTGGATATGGAGTCACTGTGTGTCAGAGGGAGAGCAGCAACCCGCAGTCTGTTAAGACAGACTGACAGACAGACAGGTCTCTGGTGTTTTTTTTGTGTTGGTTTTGTAATTTAAACAGGTACCGGGCCATTCTTGGTGTGGGAATCGAGGGCTTTGAGGCTGCTCACGATCTTCTTCTGAGGTCCTACGATAGTCACGCCGACCTTTTTTAGATCCCTACAAGACAGAGAGACAGATGGCAAAAGGAAGAGGAAAAGATGTCAAGAAAAAGAGAGATGGAAAGCACACGTGTTAGCATTGGTAAATGTGACATTTAATGACATGCTCCCAGCACTGCTCCAACCCTGCCCTCCCTTCCCCTTCCCCTTCAGTTGTCAATCACAGAGGACTGTGTTTCCCCAGAAGGCTGTTAGACTGCCATAGTTTTGAAGCAGGGGGTGTTCGGCGGAGGGGGTTGGAGTCGCCTACACGCTCCATCACTAACAAACACAGAGGTGGGCCTATGGGGCTACACTGACAGCTCCTATTATGACCCTGTCAATGGAGGAAACAATGGCATGCAAGGGGCTGCTGTGGCATAAAAGAGCTAGCTTTCTGCATCGCATTGAACTCCATTTTTCTGAGGGGGGGGGGGGTAGACGGGAGTGTGTGGCGGGGAGCAGCGCTGGTACATGTGTAGGATATAACACATCAACTGGCTTGAACTCACACAGATCCTAAATAATTGCAATTAGTTTACATGCATTCAACTACAGGACAATTTCAGTAGGCAAAGATAATGCTAAGTAATGCAGAGTTGCCACACTTCTCATGCGGAGTATACATATTCTTGGAGTGTAATATGCACTGTACACATAGTATACATATCAAATACACACTGTAGTTAGAGTCAGCTTGGATGATTAGAACCTCAGGTCAAAGCTTAAAACAGACATATATATATATATGCAGAAACACACACACACACACACACACACACACACACAAAGCATTATAGGTTTTACAGTATTCTTTAAGAAGCCACAGTGAAAATATTACGGTTCATCACATTTGCCCTCCTGTTAACATGAAAACGTTTAAGGCATCGTATTAGTAGAAGCAGTGGGTTTAAGTTAAAGGAGTGGTGGATTTACTACGACAAACACTTTCTCAGCCGTACTTTCAGTGCTGTACTCTACTGTGTTCAGTCGCGTTATTATTTCAAAAAACTAGTTTAATGATGTTTTTTATTATTTAGATGCAAGCAGGGGGTTTAGTTTGGCACGGGCGGTTAAAATAGCAGAGACATCCTGACCATCCAGAAACTGAAAGTGATGAGAACCACTGACCGGCCTTCACTCAGCGCTGCAATATAAAGGGATAGTTCACTCATATCAAGCATTTCCATTTCACAATGGAGATAAATGGCATTTTTCTTTTGTTGTTGTTAACAAATAAAGATGTTTGTCATAGAGAGCTGGGTTTCCATCTAACTTTTATGTATGATGTTGAATTACAAAGCCTGAAAGGTTAAATCAAAATAAATAACGATGGAAATGCACTTGACGTAGTGGCATTGGCAGCCAAATAAAATATCTCTCTACGTCAACCTCCCAGTAATGTATACGGCGCCCGTTGTGGTTGTAAGTCCATTAGTTGGTACACTAGAATATTGCAAAGTGCATTTCCTTGATTTTGTGTTGAGACAGCATAAAATATGGCCAACATTAGCTGACACAATAACAACTTAACAATATAATCAATTCTTGAAAGACACTTTTAATTTTCCCCTGGGTGTGTTTTCTGTCGTAGCTCTACGTTAGGAAGCCTAGTTATTCACTTCAGTCCAGCTAATGGAAATGTAACTAATTCACATTTTATTTTTTTGCGACTTTTGCAAAGTTTGCTTTAAATTTGTTTGACAATTGGATGGAAACGTACCAATTGAGCCATCACTGAGAAATTTACAAATTATCCCTTTAAAAGCCAGGAGAGTGAAAGCCCATCAGTGGTTCTGGAGGCAGTTTCTGGCTCCCAGGGGGGGGGCTCAGGCCTTGGTCCTTCACCCACCATCCAGAGCCCGAGGAGGAGGAGGAGGAGAGGGGCTGCGCGTTAGAGAGTGGTGATCCCCATGGACGGCTCCCATTCTGGGCAAGTGGCCGGTGTGATGTGGACCTCCGTCAGTACCACTCTACTGAGACACAGCCAGGCCCGGCAACATTAACACATGGCATTGCAGTCATGTTGCTTTAAAAAAGACAACTATATTTAAACATGTATATTCATATATGTTCCTGAGGAGCTTTACTTGGAGATTTTCTGAACTTTATTAGCACATCATAACTCCAGTGTTTACAAAGCAAAACCTTTACAGCCTCACAAAACACAAAACAACTTGTTTAGTTGTCCCATGCTGACATTCCTTGTAGTAAAAAGTCAGAATATAATAAAGAATAGAATAGAGAATACATTTCAGGAAATACATTTCCAATCCAATCATTCACTATGTAACTAGAGCCAGTAGAGCCTTGTATTAATGTATTCACCATAATCACTATTGTTAGATCCAAGGATGTACAGTAGTGGAGGGTAAATCCCCCTTAACTCAATTTACACACATTTTATTTGTGGAACGGCGTTCATCTAGATTTTTAAGCTGAAATAAATGTAAGATCTAAATTCATAGTATACATCAGATAACTAGCAACTAAGTGTAAAATGTCACAGGTAGAAGAGTCACAATACTGGATCCTGATTGGCCGAGGTAAACCTGCCGAGTGGAGGCTTTCCAGTGGGTGTATTTTTAAAATGCAGCAACTTTTTTTTTTAACCACCCAAACAAAATAAATGATCAAATACAAACCTGTGATCATAGATGTATATAAATAGAGGAACATCTGAATTCCTATAATATATGACCTTCAAATTGTGGTTTCTTTTACTGTGGATTTGGACCCAAAGGGGTTGTGGGCCTACTTCTGTTGGTTCTCCTCATGACCAGAATAGCAACATGCTGGAATGAGCTTTTTCTCATCTGGATGACCCCCCTTTGGTTTAAAATGATAGGCAAGTTGACACCATAACAGCATCATGAACCACCACCAGCACAAAAAAATGCAGCAATGAAATACAAGTAATATTAAATAAAATTACACATGAAAAAGTGATAAACAATACGAGGAATAAACAACATAAGTAACAGACCGCGACACGCACATCGGCACACATTTTGAGGATCGGTTTCGTACCGCAGTGTGTCATGGTGCTGACTCACCACAATTCCCATCAATGAACAAAACCTCTTCAGGGTGTTTTTCTACACAGTACTGATTTAGTTCTGGTCTAAAACGATCTTCCATGGAGAAGCACAAACTGGCCTTGCAGACCAGGATTAGGTTTATACTTTATGTAGACTCCGACTGCGTTACAATATACAATATCTCTGGTTGTAAAAGCGTGTCAGTGTTTCATTACTTCAGTTTACTATCATTTGTCCAACTGGTTTCCCTCAAGCTTGCCACTTCCTGAAAGCAATTGAAAGACTGTTTTCAGATGTATGTTGGCCCAGGCCTGCTATTAGTTTGCATGCATTCTGCCCAGATTTAAAAAAAAAACAACCAAAAAAAAACCCCCAGTCCAAAAACAGCCTAATGACTCAGTATTTCCTCGTCAGATCATCCTATCTTGTCTTGAAAAAGACTTTAACAAATTACTCCAGCAGATGAACCGGCGCACTGCAGCCAAGTTTGATTACTGCTCCTCAGAGGTCAGAGCGTGGCCATGCCTTGTGCTGAATATCAAGGACTGGATTAAGACTGTACGAATCAATACACCGATCCATAGTCCCAGCCAAGGCCGCTAGCCTTGTAGCTGAGCTAGCCTTGGCTGCCTCAACCTTCACTGGATTAAATACTGCAGTGATCCAATTGAGCATCCATGAGAACGGCATCATAGACGAATATTATATGATCCGGTTAGTGCACTTTATCTGTGATGTATTTTGTCGATACTCGATTTGGTTTTCCACGCAGGTCTGCAGCGCAAGCTTTTTTTTCTTACATACTGGCTGAGGAAACTCTTTCATTGATTAAATGTATTCCTTGATTAAATGTCATGAGAAAAAGTCTGGAGGAAAAGAAACACCTCCTGTGCAGCATCTCTGAGAGAAGAAGCTGAGAAAGCGTGGGAGCCAAACAACACCATCTACAGCCCTGTTGGAATTGGATTAATGTTACCGGTCCTGTATTTATTCCCAACGCAATCTGTCATTTTAATCTGTACATTTTTTTTCATAAGTGAAGTGACAATAGTGACAATAGATCTCCATCATTGTAATATTCCATTATGCTTTTGGGGGTCAGCAGATTGCCCGACCGGCATACACGTATATTTAAAGTGAAGATCATGAGATTTTGCATCGCGCTATATGAGCACGTGACCTCCACCAGAAAAACTGCACTAGACAATATTTCATGTACAAACGCACCTGTTTTATCAGGATAAATCATGCAGTGTGGTTGCAACAGAGAAAAGTGTCCCAACTCCCCTAATTGGGACACTTCAGATTTGTTGTGCAACGGTTACTCTCCGTGTCCAGGAACTCACTCATCAAAATTTAAGAGCGGAAAAACAACATTGTCCCGTACGCTCCACCCAGAGAAACTTGGGACTCATCAACGTAAGCTGTTTTGTTCCTTTGGTTTCCTTTGGTACATCTGACATCACGCTGCAGGATTTCTTCAAACATTTTTCAAATAGTTACCTCTCAGTGCCATTTGGAGCCAACAGTGTGCAAAGTTGCCAAGTGCAGCTTTAAACTAATCTAATTTGAAGAGAGCTTTTGTGCACTGCTGGGCATATTTGACTTCTGAGCAATTGCATGTGAGTGATAGAAACTCCATAATTCATCTTTATTTACACGGACACCTAAACAAAAGAAAACCCCCTTAATGACGGACTGGTTTGGAAAGGCTGGAGGGGCAGCTGGCCATAGCTGACCCCCGCCCACCCCACCCACCCCACCCACTCCATGAATTGCTGCTTTGATCACACTGATTAGAAATGTCCAATTATTTACCCGGTCACATACCACCTCAATTAACCAACCAGCGGGCCTCGAAGAGAGAGAGAGAGAGAGAGAGAGAGAGAGAGAGAGCGAGAGAGAGAATTCCTGGACTTGGTAGAATGAGATAAAAAGGGTCAGAAAAAAAAAGCAGCAGACATAAAACCAGTCAGCTGGCCTAAATTTCCCATGTAGCTGTACCGTGAACTGTAAGCCTGAGGGAGTTTTGTTCATCAGTATCCTCTCTCAGTCTATTATCACTCTACTTGTGGTTCATTATACTCTCCACTCTGCCAGTGTGGGACTCCGGCCAGAGCCTGATCCACTCTCTCTCTAAATCTTTTGTCCGCCCCGGGATCCTGTCAGGAGGGCCGGGCCTATTTGTCTAATCTCTTTCTCTGGTTGTGTTTCTCCTTCGTTCAGGGGCATCGATTCATTCAAACCCCCGAGCCACAGCAAAGTCCCCCTGCCGCTAATATCATGTTCAACCCCAAAACCTCCGAACCTTACGCTACTACTAAATAAAACACAGGTGATACGTGGAGAAATGACTGATGGTTGACCGGATCCTCTTGGTCAGTGTGATCAATTACTAGAGGTCTGCTTAGAGGAAGAACTGATCCTGAATGCTCCAGTGATGTGACTTCCAGATCAAATTTTTTCTTTATCTTTGCTGTCCTTTCTTATGATTAAACGACAACATCATCCCATCCAGACTCACTAAGGTTCAGAGAGTACCACACATCGCCATCGCCGTCCTGTCCACCCTCTCTCTCTCCCCTCTTTCACCCCTTTTACCCCTTTCCGTGTGTTTCTCTGTTTTTCCTCTCCTCTTCTCTCTCTCTGTCCATGTGTTTCTCTTTCTTCCTCTCTCTGTCTCTCTCTCTCTATTTTCTCGCCCCCCCCACCCCCTGTGGTCCCACTTGCAACATTGGGAGCGTGGCTAAAGGCCTGTCATTATAAGTTACACTGAGTCTCATCTGGACACCTTTAGTAATGGCTGTAGCTTTGTTAACACTGTGAAAGAGAGAGAGAGAGAGAGAGAGAGAGAGAGAGAGAGAGAGAGAGAGAGAGAGAGAAGAGTGAGTGTGAGTGTGTGAGTGTGTGTGTGTGTGTGTGTGTGTGTGTGTGTGTGTGTGTGTGTGTGGTTCTGGCAAAGTCTTCATTAAGAGCTTCTTTAAATTCCTATTAGGGCCTTGCCACAGTGCTGGGGCCTTGTAAACACTGTTGACATGCATACATGATACCTGATGAGACTCTGAGCACCAGACGGGCACGGTGGCCTAGCGGTTAGAGACCGTCCCGTCACAGAAAGGTCACAGGCTCGAACTCCACAAGAGCCATGTGTCACATTGAAGCGCCACTGAGTAAAGACTACCTGCTCACTTGCTCTGGTGTTTTTCTCTCTTTTTGCAACATGTACAAATAATAAAACACTGAATGAAGTTCAATGTCCTATTAGCAACTGTCTCTCCAAAATGATTAATGACGTTTCACATCTTACTGTGTGTTTCACAAAAATCACAAACATGTGATCAACATATGACAAATGCATTTTTGTGTGATTTAACAACCAGTGGTGGCGGGTGTCTCCAAAGCTCCTCTACAATCATCAAATCAAATTAGGATATTATACGTTACAGATGTTAGGGGATGGATGCCTCGCACACAGAGATCCATTTCTCAGATGGGTCAGAGCAGCAATAACCGTTTGTGTGGTAGAATACTGTCATCCACATTATACATGTTATAAATACATATATATTAGTATTTCATTGGTATCTCGAACCAAAACATCCAACATTTCAAATGGAATCATGAGTTTCCGTGCTTCGGCGGTTCCTGTGAATGTGAAACACCATCTGGAGTGAAGATTGTAATTACTACATGTTCAAACTGAAGGTGAGTCACTTCCAGAGAAAACACCAATTTCATGTGCATAGACGAATGAAAAGTTGATGATAACTCGCAAAACTAAAACACAACACATGCTGTGGGAAACAATACTGTGTCCCTGTCTGCAGACTGCTGGCTAGGTGTGGGGTGATTATGTGTGTGTGTGTGTGTGTGTGTGTGTGTGTGTGTGTGTGTGTCTGGTCGTCTTACTCTGCAGAGGTCTTGGCCAGGGTGTCACAGGAGCTGTAGCTGACCCCGGAAAAAGCCTCCTTACAGGGCAAGGGTCCTCATCCCGTCCATCCAGTCGCCCATCGTCCCCAATGAGGGAACCTCCAAACTGCTCCTGTCCAGCAACAGGTTGGCCGGCCTGGGAGAGACGAGAGGGGAGGAAGGGGGAGAGAGAGGATGAAACGCCATACGGGAAATAAGGGGAGACGGGGAAGGACGGGCGCAACAGACAACCAGGAAAGAACAGTAAACCAATTCTGATTTCTTTAAGTAATCATCATTTTCATATAAATAAATGTACGTATTGTCGATGGATATAACAAGTGATTCAAGCTATACCCAGCTCATAAAAGCTTTGCCATTCTCAATAAATAGAAGTAGAACTGGGTAGGGAAGAAACGAGTCCTGACAGAAACTCACATTTCAAGAAAAACGGAAATCCGAGGAAAGAAACATCACAACAACTCAGGCCGCACAGTTTGATTGCAAAGTGCTGCAAAAAAAAACACAGCGACGACTGTGTAGCACTGAAGATGTCGACGCCAAAAAAATAAAAAATAAAATAAAATACCTGTAGAGAAGTACCCACAAAACCAGGCCCTCTTGCTGTGTGTTATGGAGCAGCACTCACCAGGGAGCAACACACACACACACACACACACACACACACACACACACACACACACACACACACATGCTTACACACACTCACAAACAGCCTTCT
This sequence comes from Hoplostethus mediterraneus, assembly GCA_034670385.1. Taxonomy (NCBI): domain Eukaryota; kingdom Metazoa; phylum Chordata; class Actinopteri; order Trachichthyiformes; family Trachichthyidae; genus Hoplostethus; species Hoplostethus mediterraneus. The sequence goes on from JAXDDW010000063.1 coordinate 2,384,856, forward strand.
GATGATTTCTCAATGTGCCTGATTACATAAACCTGCACAATGCCGTTGGGCTTCAGTTGAACACGGGGGGGGGGGGGATCAAACTGTCACGGAAAGAAACCCCATAATATATTTGACATATTCAAGAATAAGACTATTAACAAAAGCAGCATCAGTTTCTACCTAATTTCATTACCGTTTCCTGCAAATACATGCACCGCGCGGCAAAACGCAACATTAGATTTGATTCGATTTGACGGTTTCAATTGAATCAAATCAAATTAAATCCACTGTGTTTGGCTCTGCAGCGCTCAGTCAACAGTACAGGGTGAAGGAAAGGCTGCAGGCTCTGTTCTGCCGAGCTCTGATTGATGGTTGCTGAAGAGAGGGGGGGGGAGAGAGAGAGAGAGAGAGAGAGAGAGAGAGAGAGAGAGAGAGGAAGGACGAGAGTGGTAGAAAAGAGAGGGAGATGGAGAGAGAGAGAGGAATATGAGAGCTAAAGAGTGGGGGAAAAGATGAAGATGAGCGAGAGAGAGAGAGATGGAGAGAGAGAGAGATGGAGAGAGAGAGGAACATGAGAGCAAAAGAGTGGGGGAAGAAGATAAAGATGAGCGAGAGAGAGAGAGAGAGAGAGATGGAGAGAGAGATGGAGAGAGAGATAGGAACATGAGAGCTAAAGAGTGGGGGAAAAGATGAAGATGAAGATGACAGAGAGAGAGATGGAGAGAGAGAGAGATGGAGAGAGAGAGAGATGGAGAGAGAGAGAGAGACTATTTTCTCTCTGACATCACTTCAACGTGGGTGGTGCTGCTATCATTTATGTGGTTCCTCTACTGCTGCGGGTGCACCTGACCAAACCAGGCCAGGAGGACGGTAAACCGGGCCGGGTCGGGCCGGGTCAGACCGGGTCAGACCGAGTCAGGAAGGGTCAGGCCGGGTCAGACCGGGTCTCCAGAACACAGGGAGCGACGCCGGGCCCGCAGAACGGCTCGCTCACCGGTCACCGGTCGGCGTGGTTTGATGGATTGCTCGTGAGCGGCGTTTAAAACTGGGTTGCGAAGGCATTCTTACACTCCTGCACCTGTCTTTGAGATCACACTTAGGCACCTGCTGCAACACACACACACACACCTACACACACACACACACACACACACACACACCTACACACACACACACACCCAGGGGAGTAGAGCCTTGCCGAGCCAGGCAGGACAGGACAGAGAAACCAGGGTAGTTCTCCCTCGGGGGAAACTATTCATAGCTGAGTAAATAAACTCATTAGAATACCAGGAAGTCCACCTCCAACCTCCTGACTGATTTGGATTGGCAGGGAAGTTCGGAGGCGTGTGTGTGTGTGTGTGTGTGTGTGTGTGTGTGTGTGTCTTTGCTGGGGAAAATGTCATCCAGGGTCAGGTTACCTCCAGGGAGTAAGGTGACAGCACAGAGCAGGTAATACTGTATTAGCAGAACATTTGAGACCGTAGTCACTCAATGTATTTCACTTTCTTATTCCATGTCGTATGACGGGTTTGTTCAACGTCTCTTCGGCGGTTAAAGGGTGTCTGGAGGACGTGCAGGACGTGTGGAAAAAAGTGACATACTACACTCTAAATATCTGAGCCATAAAGAGAGCTACTATTTAGTTGCTATTACAAGGTTTAGGGTTAATAGGTAAGGTTATATTTATTGTTTTCATCTCTATATTAGTTACAGTACATGCACTGAGTTTAGAGGTTGGAGCTTGGGGGGGGGAGGTTGACATATTGGGAAACTGGAAATATGATTCACTGTTCTTTACATATTTGCAATTTCTCTCAATTTCTGAACTGAAAATGCAATAATAAAAAAAAAAAATGTTTTAAAAAGAGACTGTCAGGCTGCCGTGATGCAACATCAACAGAAACACACGCGGCCAACAAAGAGGCGAACGAGAGAAGAGAGGCAAGATGACACGTCAAATGGAGCAAAAGAGGAAGGGGGGAAAGAAAAGCATGTATTTGAGGCGGTGGAGTGGGTGGAGTGGGTGTTGTTGCAGTGATTGAGTCTTTTCCTGCCAGATCAGAGGCCTGTCAAAACGCTGAGGGCCCCCCAGGACCCCCTGGAGAGTCTGGTGTGTATGGAGAGGAAAGCGAGGGAATGGGGGGGGGGGGGGGGGGGGGGGGGTGGTGCATGAAGAGAAAGGGAGGGTGGGATGATGTCTGAATCTCTGGGAAAACTAAGGAACCCTTTTAGAAAGGTTCTCTGCAGCACCCTGCTCAGATGGTTCTACTTAGAACCACAACTGTTCCATGTCAGCAGTATTAAAATAACTGGGTTGTGTAAAACCGTTGAACCTGCTCCTGGCTGTAAGGACTCAGATCAAACAGTCTCATATGGAGGCAAGAATACATTCTGGATCAGACAACACAGGAATATATGTCAGACACATGTTGACAACATATTACACAAATACAGAGATATTTGTTTCTGCAACCCAACTGATGCAAACTGATTAGTAAATATGAAAAAAACATTTGTGGATAAAAGCTTTCCAATGTCCATTAATATATCTTTATATCATATATTAATATATCATTAATATATATAACTAAATTACTAACTAAATATAAAATATATATATACTGTATATTTTAATATTTTGCAATATTGCGCAATAATATAGATTTAACCTAATTTATTTTAATGTATTCATCAATAAGCGATTCATGTTTGAAATATTAATAATGTTGAAAAATGTGGTTGTGCTTGTCAGCCTTATGATCCAAGATGTCTTAGTTCTTCACTTCATTGTTGAGCCATGGTGCAGGATTACTGATCCTCTCCTCTCCTCTCTCCTCTCGCTCTCCTCTCCTCTCTCTCCTCTCCTCTCTCCTCTCCTCTCTCTCCTCTCCTCTCCTCTCCTCTCCCCCTCCTCTCTCCTCTCTCTCTCCTCTCCTCTCTCCTCTCCTCTCCTCTCCTCTCCTCTCCTCTCCTCTCCTCTCCTCTCCTCTCCTCTCCTCTCCTCTCCTCTCCTCTCCTCCTGAGAGGTAAACTGCAGATGACCTTGTCTTCCCCGTCTTATCATTTTCTTTGTCTCCTTTGTTGTTATATTTCCAGCAACGTCTCGCGGCAGCGCGAGAGACAAGACGATGAGAGGAAACAGAGAAACAGAGGGGTGTGACGGAGAGGGAAGAAAAAGGAGGAGAACGAATGATGAAAAGAAAGCATCTGTTTGACGGCAGAAAGGGGGGTGGGGGGGGGGGTTCAAAACCCCGTGTGGACTTTACACAGAAGGTAGGAAAGCAGAAAACACACTCGCTGGAAGAAGAGGAAAACAAATACACCTGGAGAGGGAGAATAAAGTCCAACCCCCTTCTCATCGTTCGTTCTTTTGACCCCCGAATAACCAGGGGTGTGTAGCATGGTGTTTTTTAGGGCTCTCGGGGGAGAGGAGGAGAGGATGAGACGTGGAGGGGAGGAGGGGCGGGTGAGGAACGGAGCCTGAGTAGATACATGTGGGCAGGGGAGTATGAGAGGAATGCACCTCTCACTGTGTTACTGGGACGATTCCCAGGGTGCACCTGGGCGGGGACAGGACCGATGAACGGGGGCCGATATTGGCCGGTGACGTCCACCTCCGATACGATGGATACGATGCAGTTTGTACGATTACGTATTTATTCTGAAATTGATCAAAACTACACTGGTGAATTGATTCTACTGGGACATTTTAACTCAATTTCACAAGTATTCTTCTTCTTTTTATTATTGTATTACTAAGCTGGGTTTCAGTGTCCCATGGTCTGATGTTGTTTCAGGGGCTTTTCTTCCCTGTCAAGAATACAATCCTGAGGCAAACATTTTTTTGGCATGAAACAGTCAGAATATTGGCACAAGATATCAGCTGTTGGCAGCTTCAATCCAAAATATTCAGCATCGGCCTTTAGAGATGTGTTGAGCCCTGGTACCTGACTCTCCCGTTTCCCCCCCATCCAAACTGTCTTCTATCCTCTCCCTTCTCAACTCCCACTTTTTTTGATTTCATTTCAATCACGGATGTTTCCTCACTGTTGACTCTGATCGACCCAAACCCTCTTTCTGTTCTCAGCCACCAGGCCAAGATCCACACCTACATAGACCTCGGCTCAGTTCCATCTGCAGCTATACGGTCCCAGTTACACAGCCTCGAGCCCCTTGGCCGGCTGTTGGTCCAACTGCTGAAATCTCATTCAACCGAAGCCCCTTTTCAGTCCCGGTCCGCGGTGCGTCCCCTGACGTCTGCGATCACAGGGACGGGGGGGAGCATCGTTCCTCGTCGCAGGTGGAGACCGAGCCTCGTCTTTGACGCCATCGCCGGAAATGTTTTTACGCATATCTGGATGGTTTCGTCAGATACAAAGAACACGCTCTGTTTTGCGAAACATGTTGATGTTGGCGACGGTGATGTTGAGGTCATTCTGTGGAGGAGTAAGTGATTTTGATCCCACTTTGCAGACACGTAGCCAGTCCAGGAGGCAGCGGGGCCCCCCCCCCTTATCCCCGACTCAACTCTTCTTGGCCCCCGTCATTTGTTTCTGATAGCCGACCTTGGCCCCCGTTGACCCAGGGCCCCCTTCTCTACGCGCACCGAGGGACGGTAAACTCCGACGCGGGTCCCGCCCCCCCCCCCCCCCTCGAAAAAAAAAGCCCCAGACACTACTCCGCTTTGGTCCCGGGGCTTCGGTCTGAGCTCGTGGAGGAGGTGGAGGAGGAGGAGGAGGAGGAGGAGGAGGAGGAGGAGGAAGGGGGGTGCTCCATTAGCTAGCCAGGACAGCCCTGAGACAAACGAGGTGTGTGGAGCTGAGTGCAGCTGCTCCTGCTGTGCAACCGCCGCCACCACACACACACACACACACACACACACACACACACACACACACACACACACACACACACACACACACACACACACACACACACTTCCCATAAATCACCGCACCCCCCTCTGTCGGCCTGCCTGTGCTCGCCCAGTGTTAAAAGCCAATCAGGAAAATTACATGCAAACTCCAAGGGACCTATTTTCACTTTCTTAAGAAATCATTAGTCAATGTTATGAGCTCTGACATCTCCATAATACCATAGCCGTCTGTTCCAGACCCAACGCCTAGCGCCTGCCCCCCCTCCCTACCCAGCCTTGACAACTTTACATGGGCCTGCCCTGCTCCACCCCCCCACACCCCGCCCCCCCCCACACCCCCAACCCGGCCCCCCCGGGAGAGCACGGTGGTCCAAACAAAGGAGAGAGAGAGAGAGATTGGAAAAAGGAGAACAAGGGGAAAAAAGTAAAGCATGGGGGGACCGAGAAAGATGATGAGCTACGAAAGATATTATTTTTTGCGTCCTGTTCGAAATTTTGGATGTGACAGTGGGACCCGTCGTGGAAACATCCTGCACAGACAGGAAGCAGGAAGCGCGGTGTTTATTTCCAGCTCGGGTTTTCTACCCGACTGGCTCCGAAAACAAACAAAGCTCGGACCGAGGGAGAGAGAGAAATGTAAATCGAATACAATACGAGAGCTTCCCACTGCCTTATTGTCATTGTCCGGTAAGTTGATTGGAATAACAGTGAGATGGGAAACACAATCGCACATCTTTTTTTTTTTTTTTTTGTAAGCGCACATCGATTGCATTATCTATTTGCTCCTACAATGGGAACGTACTTTTTAGGGGATGCAGCTGCATCGGCATCGAGTGGCAAGTAAAGTCGCAATAATGACGAAAATGAAAGTGATTGCGAAACGAAGAAGAGAGAGAGAGAGAGAGAGCGAAGGGCGGTGTAACGGGTCCCCCAGGTGGAGGCCGTTGCGTTTTCCTGTTGTTACTGTCCCAGTGCATTGTGGTTCGTCGATGAGCAGGAAGTACCGTGACCCGTAATGACCCATAATGCTGTGCGTGGGTGACGTCCGGTATTGGGAGCGCTCGGGAGCCAGGTGTCTGCTGGCCAGGTGCGTGGGAACCAAAGCAGGGGAAGGAGAACAGCGAAGGACAAACAGATGGTTTTGGGCTTCACCTTCTCGTGTCTAGATTTTGTCACGTCCTATCTTTGTTGCGCGTTCGTCTTTTTGTCCGCGATGAAGAATACGTCAGACGATTGGAGCTGATTGGATTTTGATGAGATTTTAGGGGGGAAGGAAACGCTGTATCTCACCTCTCGTGTTGCAGCGTTTCCAAAATCTCCATCTCCATCTCCAACACAGCGAGTTGGACTGACGTGAAGTTTAGTGAAATTTGGTAGAGAACTGAGTTGATTGTGAACATTGAATGAATTTTCCACAGACAGCAGATCTGTCAGATTACCTGGACATGGTGTTGGCGGTGATTTTGAGGCTGCCAGGATTGCGGATGAGTTTATCCAGAATGCTGACGATTTGTTCAAACTTGGGCCGGTTGTTCCTTTCCTTCTGCCAGCAGTCGAGCATCAGCTGGTAGAGGGCGGCGGGACAGTCCATGGGCGGGGGGAGGCGGTAGCCCTCGTCCACGGCCTTTATCACCTGGACACAGGAAGGAAGCAGAAAGACTTAACAAAATAAAATGACAGAGGGATTTATAAAGTACAATGAAATGGTTCTTTATGCTTCTAACATAGCATGCATAACTCTTGCTGGCGTTCTAAAGAACCCTTTTAGCAACGTTTGCTACATCACCATGCTCATATGGTTCTACATAGAACCTTTATGGCGCTGTAAAGAATGATTTAAGAACCATGAATTTTAAAACTAATGTATTTGAATTTAAAGTGTATATATTTTACCTACTATTTATTACACTGCTTTGTTGAATACTCAATTCTAATTTGCCTAAGAACAGATTCTGAGGACTCTTATTTGAATAGTCACCTACAGCGGCAAAGTACTTCCTGTCCTGAATCTCTGCCCAGAGTGGCTTCCTCTATCTCTAGGAATAGATTTGCCATAAGCCCTTTTACATGACCCCGTGCATCTCTCGATCAGTCCACATGCCACTGACTACTCTACATCTCACTTCCTTCCCCTGACAGGAAGTTGACTTGGTCTACTTGGCAACGGCAGCAGCGGTACTCACATCCTGATTGGACATCTCCCAGTAGGGCCGTTCCCCATATGACATCACTTCCCAGAGCACGATGCCGTAACTCCATGCATCGCTCGCCGACGTGAACTTCCTGTAGGCGATGGCTTCCGGAGCCGTCCACCGGATCGGGATCTTACCACCCTGAGACAGAGAGAGAGAGAGAATCAATACATCTATCTATCTATCTATCTATCTATCTATCTATCTATCTATCTATCTATCTATCTATCTATCTATCTATCTATCTATCTAGCTTTAACATCCGTCCTGGGTGATCAGATAGCAATCACCCAAACCACCTCTGGAGTCAGTCAGAGATGCATTTGTCCTTGTGCAAATGAAACGCATCTCGAGAATTTTGGTGATGGAAAACGGATTTCAACGTGTATGTCAGGGATAACTGTATTCCAGCTCAATCATTATGGAGTCACAGGTTGATGCCAGGTGTAAACGCCTGTTTGTTTATGTACGTGTCTGACTGCAAGCTGTGCTCTGTGATCTGGACCTCAGATCCAGAACTGAGTCTGAGCCGCTCCATTTGGTTCCATTCTGTCCTCTGTGTTTCCCCACAGGGAGACATCAGCCCCTTGGCCTGTTTCCCTCGATCTCTACCTGCTCGCTGCAAAGTAGGGTGAGACTGATACATCGGGCCGATATCATGCCGAAAAACTGGATATCAGCCAGTCGGTGTTGTCCACCTCTGATATATGAGCCCTGAGATTTATATCAGATGTCTGATATAAAGAAATAATCCCAGTGTGGTGTGGGTATATTTTACACAACATCTTCAAGAGTGGCAGTCTAAAACCTGCCTGGAAAAATTCTGGTGAAAACTCTGAATACTGGCAGCTTTTTCGTAATTTTTGAATGGTCAATGAAAATATATATTGACATAAAATATAGGCTATCGTCAGTTTCAATCCAATAGTTTCGGCATCGGCCTTTCAAAAAAATCAGTATAAATTAAACCATAATCTAAAACCTCCTGGATTATCTCACGCTACATTTGTCATTCGAGCCGAGGAGACGGAACAATGAAGAAAGGGGAGCTGAGGAAAGGAGGCGACAGCAGCCAAAGCTAATGGAGTCGTTGGCCAAGTCACACAACTCCTGCCTGGTGCTGCGCAAACACACACTGCCCTCCGAAAAACACACTCCTGCACTCCTACATCCCCAAGGGGACGCTGGGGAATATGTAAGACATGCATATATAGATATATACACACACATACACATACACACGCTCACACAGAAGCACACATGAACAAATTCACACAGGTGCACAGACACTGAAGCACACGTACAAGCATAGGCGCCGATTTACGTTTTTGCCAGTGGGTGCTCAAATGAAGTGAATAACACCAAGGTGAAGATTACACAAAATTACCGTGATGCAGGCTACTGTCATCTGTCAACGTAGACACACACCGAAACAAAATGCAACACTGCTCTGCTGCAAATTCATCACTGGTGGTGGATCCTCACGTTGACTGTCTTTACACTCGGTATCTCTCTCCGTTTTTTAATTACAAATTTGTACGTTTTTACCCGATCATCACCCGTGTTTCACATTTGCTGTGTCACTAGCTAGTAGCTACTAGCCGACTCTAACATTACATTGGCAGTTGGCTGCGTGACCACGGCCCCTTAACGTAGCCTACACACGCACAGAGCTGTAACAAGTTTAATTGGATAATGCGATTTGTAGTTAAAACGTTCACCGGTAATAATAAGTAATAATAGAATAAATAGATGCGGTTTTTTAATACATTTATTTATTAATTTATTTTTTAATCAGCCTTCCCCTTGGGTGCTCAATCTTTTCGGTGGGTGCTCGAGCACCGGAGCACCCACGTGATTGGCGCGTATGCATATAACACATCAGTGTTTCCCCTGTACGTATTCTACCATAGCGGTCCACCACCAATCATTACCCACCATGCTAAGAATATTTATTTATTTATTTATTAATTTATATTTATTTTTACTCTAAATGGTCTCTTTAAGTACAGAAGTAGGTGTTACATTACATTACATTATTTTCCACATCAGTAAAGTTGACTTGATCTGAAATGTATTTTGAGTCATATTTCCAGTAATTATTTGGCAATTTTTTTTTTAATTTTCTTCCCTGGAACCCCCTGCATGATGTGGCTTTGTACTTCCTACCAACACAGTTGGGGAAAATATAGGGGAAACATTACACAAGCACACACTGCCGCAAGAAAAACACTTTTACTCCCTGCTCAACAAGGAGGTGAATGTGTAAAACACACACACACGCACACACACACACACATAATCCACACAGGTGCACCTCACACAGACGTGGACACACAGAAACACAAACAATACATGCACAAAATGACCAAGAGTAAAGCCACTTTGAAAAGGAGAGTAAAAAAAGCAACTAGAAGAAAGAAGAGGAAAAGATTGGGGTGGATGCGTGGAGCGTGGTCACTTACCGTAACGTGGTACGGTTTATTATTCTGGCTTATTATTTTAGATTATGTATTTCTGGGAGAAAGGCAAATGGCTTTCCAACTGTTTATTTGACAAGCAATTCTCAGCCAGCAAATTATAATGTGTTTAAAGGGGCTGCACGCATGGTCTAGACCGCAGGATCCCGTGATGGAGATGACCACACACACACACCAAAGCACCCACACACATGCTTGAGTGAAACAAAGATGAGCGAGATGACCGCGCACACAAACACGCAAACACACACACACACACACACACACACACACACACGCAAAGAATATTGTGCCACTTCTTGAGCATGGTACTTTTTCTGGTTTGAAGACAAAAGTCACACTGCAAAAAATATCCATCTTATCCATCTTATATTATCATCTTATCCAACTTATTTAATCATGTATTTAAAATATATTTTTTCTTAAAACAAATGAAAAAATCTGCCAATGGGGTGAGATCATTTTATTTTGTTTCACAAATTTTCTTTTTGTATAGTGCAGCGATCTGCCTCATTCTTCCTGGTTTCCAGATATTGGCTGGTGTTTCTAAAACATTTTTGAAACATATGAAACTGCTTTGGAAAGACGTTGAATTATCTCACTTCCTTTGGCAGATTTTTTCACTTGTTTTAAGAAGAAAAATGGGACTTTAACGTGGTAGTCATCATGTTCCTGGTGTTTTTGATTTTGGTGATATCTTTAATGCTAAACGGACATTCCTGCAGTGTTTCAGCGCTGCGCTTCCCAGAGATCACTTGTCAATCAAACTGTGTCCAGTGTGTAACGTCTTTTTCCTCCGATTTTCTTTCGATAAAGTTTGAATTTCTGCAGGTGGAGCTCTTTTCTTTGTCTGCTCAGCCACGGTGCCTAACGCTGCTCATGCTAACTACCCAGTTCTTCTTCTGTTCAATCCAAACAAACTGATGTTGCTGCTACCAGAAATGTAAAACGGATCTCTTCCTGCGCGCCACACCGGATGTTTAGACCGGCAAATGTAAACTACTGTGTGATATCAATCAGCGAGTAAGAGTAGCAAAACATTTATTATTATAAAAATGTCTAAACGATTTGGATGGATTTTTGCAGCACACTCATAACCTCTCATTGGTATTATACATCCCCAGTAGGGCGTCTCGTTCTGAGTGTGGCCTCCCCTTGACCTCCCAATCTCTGTGTGTTTGTTGTTTCTGTCTCGTGATCCAGGAAGACGCAGCGCTGTGGATTCATGTCGGCCTTATCTCAACTCTGCTTTTATTTGTGTGGTGGATATCTCCCCTTTCCCTGCCATGCTGGGAGAATGGGAGAGCGGAAACAGTGGGTATGTGGAGATCGTCTCGTGTGTGTGTGTGTATGTGTGTGTGTGTGCATATGCGTGTGTATTTGCTTGCTGTGTGTGTACGTGTTTGTACGGCCGTGTATTTTTGCTCACTCTCTGCGTGTATTTGTGTGTGTGTATATGTGTGTGTGTGTGGTAGCAGATAGAGCAAACAGACAATAGACCCTCTGTACATCCGAGGTCACAGTGTTTTCCATTACCACTCTCCCCATCTGACTCTTGCTGTTGACCTGAATAGAAAGCAAGCTAATACGCGTCTGGTGGATTAGATGAAACTGGATCCAATACAATGTCAATGGACGGTCACAAAGGCACCGTTTCGGTTTGGTTGCTAGCATTTGGTGTTGTGAACGTGTGTGTTTGTGTCATAATCAGTATAATTTGTTGATGATCATCCTTGTCATAACACCTGTAACATAGATGCATGATAATAAAGAGTAATTGTTCATTTCTACACACATAGTAATACATTACTTAATATTCAACTAACTCATCGCCTGATTAAGTTTCCTGATGGTTAGTGGAGTAATTGTGTTGCGTAATACATCATGACTAATATATCATTACCCAACACTGTCCCCAACACAATTATTTATGTCTGTGTTTTGTGTGTGTGTGTGTGTGCGTTCTCAGCTCACCCTGGTGGTGTAGGCAGCCTCCGGGTCGTCCTCCAGGACTCGGGACAGGCCGAAGTCGGACACCTTGCACACCAGGTTGCTGTTGACCAGGATGTTTCGAGCCGCCAGGTCTCGGTGAACGTAGCCCATGTCTGAGAGGTACTTCATGCCCGAGGCGATGCCGCGCAGCATGCCGACCAGCTGGATGCCCGTAAACTGGGCGTCATGCTTCTGGGTGAATAGATAGATAGATAGATAGATAGATAGATAGATAGATAGATAGATAGATAGATAGATAGATAGATAGATAGATAGATAGATAGATAGATAGATAGATAGATAGATAGATAGATAGATAGATAGATAGATAGATAGATAGATAGAAAGAAAGATAGAAAGATGGAAGAGACCAGATACACACTATTAATGCCAGACGTCTAACATATAACACACGAAGGGAGGATGACCTTTCCACATTAGCATCCGCAGCATTTTCATTAACCTTTAAAAACCTCTGACATTCCCTCCCTCGTCTGCAGCTCAACTGTGAAATCCAAAACCCCGAGACCAAAGTAATGTATGGAAATTAGAAAATAGTCAGTGTCGTGGACCTCTGGTATGATGGATATGATGCAGTTTGCTTGATGACATATCTATTGTAGATTGGATCAATACTACACTGGTTTTCTATGGGAACACCTTCACCTGGACTGATTGACATCTGCATGTGAAGATGTTTATACTGAGCCATGATGGTCTAAATGTTGTATTTCTTGTCAATAAAATGGTTACATTTAAAATATATAGGATATAGTCACAGGATATCAGCAAAGTATTCAGTATGCTTTCAAAAATCCATATCATGTCGAACTTTAATTGAAGTACTATTCAAACAACTATCCAAAACAAAGTGGACACTATCCCCCGACACTATACAACTGTTGAGAAATCTGTTTATAATACCAATAATCTGGAAAATCTCTTGTGGATAATCTTTGAGATTTTTTTTTAGCTTTACAAAATGTGGTGATATGCAACGATGAGACGCAGACGGGAGGAGACGTAAACAAACACAGACACGAAACAGATTCGCAAGCATGTTTTTCTGTTTGAGTTGGCAGGAGGGGGGAGTGTTTACACTGGGCTACACTGGCGAGTGTGTGTTGGCAATCCTATATGTCCCCCGATCTGCTGCTGATGTCTGGATGGGACGGGAATACAAACAGAGGAGATATGGAGAGAGAAAAAAATCTGAGACAGGATGATTAAATACCATCGGAAAAAAGATGGTATTGTTGAAAAAAAAGTATTGCTTAGTAAAAAACACCAAATTCAGGTAAATGTTCATGCGTGGACAGTACAGGGTGTCTGGCAGCAGTTGATGAGGGTTAGGTCAATAGTAAAAATCAGATGTGTGTGTGTGTGTGTGTGTGCGTGTGTATTCCTGCATCGCGTGTATTTGTTCCATCTCTGTCAAAGACCACATAATTTGCGAGATCAGTGTCAGAGGAGCGTGTTTCCCTTTGAAAACCAAGCGGGCCCACCTCACCTCCCATTTAGTCTGCAGCAATTACTGGCCAGACCACCTGGCTCAGTCACTTCAAAGCTTCCACATTCAGGACACGGACATGAGCTAGGATGAATAAGCAGTGAATTTGCATGTGTGTGTGTGTGTGTGTGCGTGTGTGTTTGCACATATGACACATCCCCCAGTGATGAAGTGCAGGCCTCTGGGAAACTGGCAGGAAACAGCGGCTACTCCTCCTCCTCCTGGATATGCCTGGATACTGTGCAGACGCATGTGGAAAAGGGCTAAAAGAGGCTTCGGTGCAGACGCTTTCATGCCAGTCCCATGTTGATTTAATGTTTTTTTTTTTCTCTTGTTGATCTAGCATTGTGGCTTGGCTGTTGTGCTTTGGCTAATTTCAGTGAGGCGAGTGAATTTCTCGTTAAGAAGACAGAGGCCACGGCGAGGAACAGAACGTCACTCCTGGCCCCCGGAGAGGAGTGGGGAAATACAGTTAAAAAGTGTAATTTGATATGTGTTATGGAGACTGAAGCTATATGAACTGAAAAATTTTTTTTTTAATCTACTATGGAGTCTTAAAAAGCTGATCTTCCTTAAAGTGAAGAAATCTGTAAATGGTGCGAGAAAGAATGAGACTAAATGTCTTGGTAAGTTCTTATACAGCACCCAGCGGACAACGGCAGATCTGAGTCAGACTTTGTCGCAGTACTTTAAATGTCCTCAACCGTTTGTTTTTTTTATGGATCCACAGTTTCTTTGAAGCTGAAATACATAATTTAATAACCAGAAGAATGGCTTGGAGGGAGTCTATGACAGCTATTAAATTAATCCTCTCGTGATTTTAGTGACAAGAGTAACAATACTTGGAGATCTGCCAAACGTCCCCGCTGCTGGCAAATACGTTTTCATTGTAAACCACTCTCGGGGTGATTGCTGTTACAAATACGAATCGGTGGGCCATGAAGGTACATTCACTGTCCATGTGCAGTATATAGCATTACCTTCTGGTACAGAGTGAACCTAAAAGACTTAGGTTTGGTTAAGCCTGTTAAGTACTGGCTAAGCATTATGGGACGTTTAGGGACGATTCTCTACATCAGAGTGAATTGGTTTGGGTCGGTCGTAGATGCTTATTGTAGTGCGTGATGGTTCAGGACTTTAATCTCTTGCCTCCCGATCCAGTCGGGACCATCACCCTTATTTCAAACAGGTTTAATTTTGGTTACTTTGGACATGTCTTGATGTCCTCCTGTAGCGTGAGCTGGTCAACCTCCTCAAATCCGAATGGAGACCAGCAATAGCCAATGAGAGCCAGAGTGCCAGAGAAGGCTAAAAAAAAATACAACACATGGAAAAGAAAAATGCTGCACTTGCATGTTGATTTTGGTTGCATGTTGTTTGTTTGCTTTTTTCAACAGGCTGGAGGTTTGCGTTTGTGTGTTCCCCAAATCCAGCCGGTCAAGTGTGTGTGACGCAAGATGCAAAAAATCTGCAAATGTCAGTCGAGTGTGTGATGTCAAGTCTTTGCACAATCTGTTTCCCCCAGCCGTAGGCAGACACACCTGGGTTTCATTTGTGTGTTATGTTATGTGTGTGTGTGTCCGTGGTACTACTTACTCGCAGGAAGCTGTCCAGGGATCCATTCTCCATGTATTCTGTGACAATCATCACAGGTTTACCTGGAGAGAAAGGGGGAGAAAGGGCCTTTAACTCTGTGATCATGTTATATCCATCATATTCACAAAGTGGAGGAGACAAAACTGTACAATCTTTCCGATGTTCAATGTCATCTGTTTGTTGTGCAGAACCGCCAGCAGACCAACTCCAAAAAAAAGACGATCACATCCTAAGATCGTATCGATTTTGGCTAGTATAGGGAGTCAACTTACTGCACTGGATATGGAGAGAGTTTTTAGCTTGACTTAAAGCAGATCTACACGGGCCCTTATAGGGACCGGGTTCAACTCTCTCTCTCTCTCTTTCTCTCTCTCTCTCTCTCTCTCTCTCTCTCACACACACACACACACACACACTCACACTCAGCCGGATGAAACGAGCCCAGTTATAGTTTTAGGGTCCCAGCAGGTCAGCTGTCAGAGTGTGACATCTTTATTCCAGTGGAGGATCTGGCTGTAAATCCAGCCTGCCTGCTATCATCTGTACCTGATCAGAGTACAGCCAACGCAACGGTTTATAACCAGGGGAGAAAAAAAAATCCCTTTAAAAAAAAAAACCTTTAAATCAGCCGTTGTTAAATGAACAGTGTTGGTGTCACGACATGTTTGTATCCCAGATGGCTTCGTGCCCCCACCCTCCTCCCCCCCAACTCTTCACCAGCCTCATGTTTTTTGCATTTCATTCCTATCAATGTGTCCCCTCCTCCCTCCTCCCTCCTCCCCCTGTCCCCTTTTATTACCGACCTACCTTTTCTCTATCATCCCATCCCTCCCTCTTCCCTCTAGCCCTCTTCCATGTATTAATGCGAACCCTCCCCACATCTGGCGAGACAGAGACACATTTCCAGGACTTGACAAGGGCTGAGCTGTAAAAAGTAACTCATTTATTACCCTGGTTGGAAAAAAATAAACTTTGGATTAATAACCGGACCGCAACCGGACCGCATCTTAATGAAGGAATCAAAGCAGATCGGAACGTGGTTTGAATTAACGCATGAATTGGATTTGATCGTTTTTTTTTTTTTTTACTGGGGCTGATTGATCTTTGTCTGGCGCTAATGAACAGATCAGACTGGCACAAAAACAACTGCATTCCCGGTTTATGTGGCACAAATGACAGACTGAAGCAAATGAGTCAAGAAAGATGGTGAGCTTGGTGTTAGTCGGTGATGAAAGTGGTAAATAAAAATGACATCATCAACCAATATAAATAAAAATATAGATTTCTTCCCTTTAAAAAACCTTCATATAACTTACATGAGTTCAATACTATGATGTGTATTTAAGTGATGTAGTTTGATGGCAGCCTAAACATGTGGGTAACTTCTATTCTGTTAAAGTGGGTTTGGGTTGGTTTAACCGCCACTACATCTCTGATCGAAGTCCCAGAATGCAATGGGTGGACTCACGATAGTCACAGCTCTCACGATTAGAAAACCTCCCATCATCTAAACACAGTAAAATATACTTTTCAACCCCCTCCCCCCCCACTCAGAAGGCCATGATGGATCACTCTATGTACCACAGCGGATGCTTTTATAGTCGCAGACAGGAACACACACTCCCTATCCTCCCCTCTGTCCTCCGCCCTCCTCCCTTCCCTCTTTCCCTCTACTCTCAACATTGGCAGCAGAGCCCCTTTGTTCTGTGAATACAAGTGGGAGTGTTTATGTGTGTGTGTGTGTGTGTGTGTGTGTGTGTGCACGTGTGTGTGTGTGTGTGTGTGTGTGTGTGTGCGTGTGTGTGTGCGTGTGTGTGTGTCTGCAAATATGCAACCTCTGGATTGGCCAAAAGCAGCAGCAAGGTAAATGAGGTGTGAAAGTCTCAGGATTATTAAGAATTAACAGGAGCAGCTTAATAAATCACCCTACAGCACTGTGCGTGTGCGTGTGTGTGTGTGTGTGTGTGTGTGTGTGTGTGTGTGTGTGTGTGTACGTGTACACACATATCAAATGGACCTCTTAAAACCATGCCCTGTACTCACGCTGGTCTGAATCACACACGTGTTCTGGGTGTCCCACCAAAAGTCACGCACACACACATACACATACTGCGCTACACACACACACACACACACACACACACACACTATACTGGATACTGGGCTTCCCCCCTCATCTTAGTCTAAAAACAGCAACGAAACCACAGCCCTGTGTGATTACAGATAGCATTCCTCACCGGCTGGACGCTAATATGAAGAGTGTTGTAAGATTTATTAGACAAACACAATCCCAGTGTGATGAGGGATTACACAAATAAAAGGCTCTTTCCACATTTCTGGATGGGCAGCGTTCAAGGCTAGATGAAAGGGAAAGTTTGGAACAGGGCTGAGTTTTTTTTTTAGTGTCTTTTACTTATAAGAGTAACCATAGTTCTGAATTTGTATCACTGTTTTTCCTCTTTTTCAGTATTTTCCCCATTCCCCTGTTTTATTGTTTACATTGCCTTACCAGAAGTGACCAAGATAATCCAATAATAACATTTTAAGAGCATTTTCAAAATTAAAACTACTGGAAAAGGGCGGGTTTCATTACACTGATGCATTTGAATTTTAAAAGAAATACAAGGAACGGGCTGCAGACCGCAGATTCAAACCTAATAAAGGCAGAGCTTTTACTTTGGTGGCCAAGAAGTGAAAGTGACCAGATTTGGAAACTATGCTCGAATTTTTACTGCCAGTTTCCTGACATGTCTTCAGAGAACTATCTAGTGGAGCGAGAAAGAGTAAGAAAGAGAGATCATCTATTAATCATCTCAATATGGTTTATACTGTTTGTTGGTTGTTTCTGACAAACTAACACGCCAATAAAGTCGTTGAATTGCTTGTGCGGGGGAGGGATCAAGGCAACGGGATTTTACAAGTACGAGCACTAGAGAACAAGAGCACTCGAACCAAACGAGACAAAATGAGAGAAAGCAAAAACCGAGAGCAATAAAGTGAAGGGAAGGGGAAGTTCTTTAGGTGTTTTATTCTACTCTTTAGAATAACCATACTGGCAGAGCTGCTTAACAAGCCCAGTGCCGGGGGGAGAGATATGGGCCGGGCTCACTTCTTAGCGACAAAGTTCAGACTCATTATTTCCCTGTTTCTGCAGTCGTTTCCTTTTTAAAGGGGCCGTCTTTGTGCTAATGATAGTCTCATAAAGATGCCCTGGGGGGAGAGAGTCAGAGATATGGATTTATGGATTTATGCCCGCTTTGGACACAGTCTTTGATCAGAGCACATTGATCTGCAGAGATTTACACCACGGCAACTCAATAAAACTCCTGTGCTCTTTCACAAAGGTGTCGGCCACTTTAGAGCCATTTGTCAAAGACGCTACAAATCTGGAATCGGTAAAAAGACTCTCTGGGGAGACGTTTCCTGTGATGGAATGTGAACGCAAATCATATCTCTGTTGTCCCCTGTACCTATTCTATTCTATTCTATTCTATTCTATTCTATTCTATTCTATTCTATTCTATTCTATTCTAATCTATTGTTTCACATAAACTACTATGACCATGGTATGATGGGGAAATAAATATTCCCTGATAATGAAGAAAAGAGTCTTGTCATCTGTAACATGCAACTAAAACGTTGCATGGTAAGAAATGTGTGGACTAGCATTCCATACAAAAATCTACTTTGTTTGTTGTTTAATGTTTAATTATTTCATTTATTGCATTTGAAATCCAAATTTATTTGACATTATTTGCAAATATTTGTATTTCATTTTACCTACGTGTTATAATAAAATATATATACATTTTAATGAGTTTTAAATCAGTTGTGCATGAATCAGAATTGGATCACTGAGATGACAGACCCTTTTTTTTCAAGAGCAAATCATTTGCACAGCAGTAATTGAAAAGTGGATATCACTAAATGCACTTACTGCGTGTTACCACCCCCTCCAGCCTGATGATGTTGGGGTGGTCAAACTGTCCCATGATTGACGCCTCGGCCAGGAAGTCCCGCCTCTGTTTATCTGTGTAGCCGGCCTTCAGAGTCTTAATGGCCACGCAGATCTCCTTCTTACTGGGCAGCTTCAGGCGACCGCTGCACACCTCGCCAAACTCACCTAAAGACAAAAAATAATGATGGAAAACGCAATAAAAACGACCAGTGAAGAGTCATTTTCCAATCACCTTTGCATATGAGAATAGGATTATGTGTGAAAAATCACAGCTAAAATGAGATTTATATTTAAAGTCACAATAATACAACTTTTCCCGTCCTTTTTTTATTTGATATGGCTCAAAAAGGACAGATACAATTTGTTGAAAAGCAAGTGCTGTACAAGATAAACAGTGTTAAAAAGGACATACATAAAATCTCTTGCAAAGTTTCCAAAAGCACCTGGAAAGTGTCAAAAATTGAATTAATGCCTCTTGCGTAATGACTTCAGGTCTCCAGGAACCAAACATTGTTTAACAGTTTCATTATTTAATTCAATTTTTATTGGATTAACAATTACATACTCAACAATTACATAACTCGTCACATATCCTTGACGCCTCAGTAATAATCCTGGCATTTTCTTCTAAATAAACGTCAGTTTTCCTCCTCTGTATTGCTGATTGATATAACACTGTAATGATTCAACCTATACCCAGTTCATGAAAGCTTTTACATTTTGCTGTTCCTAATACCCGGTGTGGCGCACGGGAAGTGAGCGGTCTAACACTTCACAGCTGTTTGTTTGGCATCAATAGAAAAACAACTGGCTAAGTTGGCGTGAGCAGCGATCGCCACCGTGGCTGAACAGACCAAGAAAAGAAACTCAATCTTCATCAACAGGATGACAAAAACCAAGGAAAAAGATGCCACGGTACCGGCCACACGGTTTGATTGCCAAATGGAAAGTTCATCGCAAAAACCGCCACAGCACCAAAGAAAAAAAAACCCACAAGGACCTTAATTATTATTACCACTTTATCAACAGTCATTAATCAGCCAAGAATATTTATTGGTTTTGGAGAGGAATCACTGCCTAATTCTGTGTTGCCACAGTACGGGCTAATGAAAGCATGCGATGTAATTAGCTTTGAAAGCTAACCGCCCGAGTCCAGATAACAACTACTGATTCAGACTGGACAGACGAGTGCACCTTAAAACCCACCGTGACTCAACATCCACTCTGGGACGGACAAATTATCATTCCTTGCTGGTGAGAGGATGTGTGTGTGTGTGTGTGTGTGGGGGTGTTATTCCATAATGTACTGTATATGCATATGAGTGTGTGTGTGTGTTCATGCGAGGTGATGTCAGAGCTAAGCCATGTGCACCTCTGCTTCAGTCCAGTACAATCATTTCCCACAGCAGCTCTGGATCGGAGAGCGTGGGTCAAACCCTGGACCGGAGCTCCACGGGGTCTGGAAGAACTTAAGCTAGAATAATTACAACCTGTCTAAATACCAAAGCGTGCTCGTTCTTTTCTGCTCTGTTCTTCTGGCCTTCCAATGGTGGACGGAGGAGGCCCGGCCAATAGACCTTTTTTTTATGTGGTCACTCACAGAAAGAAGATCTTGGTCTAATAAGGCTTGATTAGGAACACTAACCCCTTAGCTGTGCTGAGTGGAGCTCGGTGCCCCACTTTGATGTCAAGGTCTGACCCATGGAAGCAGGGAGGGGCATGTGTTTTGTCTTCTAACACACAATCACCACTTGGCAAGAGAATCAAAGTCTTCGTTTGAGGTATTTGATGAAGACAGATGGCGACGGAGACAGGGATGGAGCGGGGAGAGGTATGTTGTATATTGTCTAGTGTCCCCTATACAGCTTTGAAAAATCACACAGATGAGCGACCGATTTATTAGAGCAGATGGGCAGAAACGTATACATCATCGCTCTTGTTCTGAATGGTCCAACTATTGCTCACTCCACTTTTTCTTGTGTTAAAATAGGTTTAAAATACACATTTTCCAACAACCTAACAACTTTACTCTACTCTACTCTACTCTACTCTACTCTACTCTAATGTCTAAGCTGCAGTGAAAGTACAGTTCCCTTACCTAGCAATCAAACACACTGCCTGAACATAATTTCTTCCAACACCTACTATATGTACCGGTATAGGTACATAATAGGCAGATGTACTGCAGAATGTGGTGTATGGTGAACATATCACCGTGCATATATATATATATATATACTTTATCTCAGTTATACACTATGCACATCAAAAATGTATAGTATAGTGTAGTGTACTCCCTGCAAGGGTATCAGGGTTTGAAGGTCGATACTGATGTTTTTGGACTGAAGCTGCTGATAGGCTTATTTATTACAAGAATTTCCCCCAGATTCTTGCCAATGTGGAAAAACCTGAAACAGCATTTAGTTCACGAGACACTAAAACTCTCCATTGAAAACCAGCATAACTATAATAAAAACAAAAATAATAACAATAATAATAATGACAATAATGCTACATATTCATGCAATTGCATTACAAGGGTTAAGGCCTCCCATAGACAACCAGTGTATTATTGACAATACATTTTTAATCAAACAAACTGACATCTAATATTTAATGTAAAGCCAATATCGACCCCATATATGGGTCTAACTCTAAATATGCTTTGTCTCGGCTATGAACTATGAAAAATGCATGGCAGAGTGTAGCGCGGTCCAGTGTGGAGTCAGGTATTAGACTCTCAGGCCGTTCTGACAGCTTTACAGTGTGGAGGGCTGCTGGGACTCTGGAGACCAGGCCTGCCGTTATGTGCTGTGTGCTTTAGCCTCCATCTACTCTGTCTGCACTCGCCATGAATCACAATGCATTACCCTCCCGTCTGCACTCCTGCTCAAGACATCAGGGAGTACATGAGGAGAGGAAGGTAGAGGGGGAAGAGAGAGACAGAGAGAGAGAGAGAGAGAGAGAGGGGAGATAGGCAGAGAAAGAGAGAGGAGGGCAGGAATGGAGAGAGACTGGGGGAGAGCAGCAGAAGGAGACAGACAAAAGAAGGGAAAGATGAAGCCACTTTTTCCACAATTTATTTTCCTAGCGCTTTGGTTGTGGTCACTGTCAATGTCAACGTTGTAAAGGCACAAAAACCCTGACCATTGCACAACTTCTTTTGGGTTACTTGGAATTTTGGCGATCAAGTATGTAGGATATATCGGTTTGCTGATATTGGCTTTTTATTAAATATCAGATATTGGCCAGTTAGTGTCATTTGCCTCTAATATACTGGAAATGATGCAGTTTGATTGCATAGAATTCATCAATACTACACTGATGGTCTATGGGAAGTGCTTAACCTGAAATGATCGTACTTGATATTGATATTATTATTATTATTATTCTTATCCTCCTGGGTTTGGATGGAGAGTTTTAGTGTCTCGTGGTCTACATGCTGCTCCAGAGGCTTTTCCACCCTGACAAGAATAACATTCTGGGTGAAACACTGACTTTATGTAACCGTTTGTATTTTTTCAGGAGTGAAAATCAAATGAGCTGGAGCTGGAATATTGAAATTATCACTATTGAGATGGTATGACGGTGTGGTGCGATCGGTGTGACGCGCTCATTGTAAGTCACTTTGAAGAAGATCAACATGTGAAACGTAGGAACAAAGAAAGATACGGGGTCAGCAAGGCGGCTTGAAAGAGCGGGAAATGGGGAAGGAAAGGAAGGACAGAAGGAAGGAAGGAAGGTTTACAGCCATAGGGGGTGTAAACCAATATCCCTGCTGGAGAGAGTGAGTTACCCCCTTCTCTCCATCCACGCTTTCATCCCTCCATCTTCGAGGTGTGGTGGGGAAAAAGAGACCTCAAGCCGGGGCGTGAAATGATTTCTCATTCCCAGCTGTGTGTTATATGACACACAACTGACTCTCACAGCCTATTACCGTCTCTAGGAATGCGGGTATGTCGGACCCCTGCACCCGCTTCACTTCGTAGATGTGTGTGTCTTTGTGCATTTGTTGTTGTTGTGTGTGTCTTCGTTTGAATACACAGAGGAGCGTGTGTTTGAATGCACAGGGGTTATTGTAGTTTTATTCACTGCATGTTGGAATGTCTTTATTCTTTTTTTTCTCTATTCAGTTGTTCATATTTGTGGTCATGTATATGTTTAAAAAAAAAAATAATAATAATTCCTGTAAAGCGCTATTGTGATATTGTTTTCTTATTTTCATATTTGATTTCCATTTCATTTTGTTTTCAAATGGTTTCTCAGCCATTTTCATTTAGTTTTGTTTAGTTGTATAGAGTGACTAGGTGGTACCTTATTTTTTTTACATACTGACAGAAATGTGTCCTTTGATGACCTCAGTATACTGATAGTTAATCCAGACATCATTCACAGTGTGGCAATAGCTAAAACTGAAGATCATTCATTTTGGTTTGAAGCAGCAAAGGCTCATTTGATTTCAGTTTATTAAATGTACTAAAATGTATTAAATGAGTTATTCTGCCTTGTTTCAAGTTTATTGTGACCTTTGTTTCTAGAAATCCCCTGAGATATATTAAACTTCTCAGAAAATAAGTGGAATCATCTGTTTCATATTGGCAGAATTTGTTTTAAGAAAAATACGATTTTAATACTGAATAATAAAACTAAATGACTTTGGCATTGCGGTTGACTTAACTATAATAACCTACGTGTCAGTGTGTGCATGCGTGGTCTGGTGATGTGTTTGTTTCCTCACCTGCTCCCACCACTTTATCGATGGCGATGCAGGAGGCGTCCAGCTCCTTGGCAAACTCGTGGACGGCCTGGCTGGGGTCCTCGTAGGTGTGGGGGTCCACATACGTCCTGATGCCTGGCAGACGCACTGCAGGAGCACAGAGCATGTTACTGACTGTGTGTGTGTGTGTGTGTGTGTGCGTGCCTATATCCATGTGTCTTCTGAATGTGTTAATGACTTGAAGTAAGAACGTATTACCTGACTAGTAGTCACCCACTAACACCTCACTAGTAGTCACCCACTAACACCTCACTAGTTGTCACCCACTAACACCTCGCAAAATGGGTGTCAAATACAGCGAGATGCATTTTGGTGATAATGAGAGAGCCCAGAGTGTCTCACTAAGTCAAGCTAGACAAGTCATAGCGAAACACACTCCATCAAGCAATAAGTCAGGATATGGTGCATCAGTGAGAGCCAGTAAATACAGTCAATTGAAGAATATGTCGTGGCTCCAAGTAAAACGTCTTTTTGTTGTTGGTTCAAACCTCAATTAGAAAATGGATAGTCAGATACAAAGTACAGCTCATTTATCTTGGTTGAAATAATACACACACACACACACACACACACACACAAACTCACTAAGTAGGAATGACAACGTTTTGATATTCTCAATGAGGCGCTCAGTCCGTATGTATGAATAAAGAAGGAGCGAGAGTAAAGTGAACTAGAGAGAGAAATGAAAAGATGGAGGGATGACGGGGCGATGAAAAGGAACGGGGCAGGAGATTATAAGGGGATTTAAACCTGCAGTCCATTTGCTTTGGTCCAAATCAGGAGACGAGTTGTTATTTTGGAGCTTTGTTGTGGTCGCGTTTCACACAGCAGAATTTCAGGCCGACCATAAGTTATAAACCAAAGCCACGTGGGAGCAGTCATTTCTTTTATTGGTCAGAAGTTTGGTTTGGAAAGGACTTTCTTCCGTGGTAAAAAACTCATCCTTAACCTATAATTAGAGACTGTTTAACCCATTATGCCCAGGGCTTCTGTAGCTGGGTGGGATCGCGCTCGGCATCTCGCTCTCCCTCCCAAACAAAAGCTCTAGGGTTGGTTTCGGAAATGTAGCGAGAAACCTCTCTCTCAACAGCGTCTCGGTCCGACGGCCGCGTTCTCATATGTCCAAACGAACCCGAACCCCCGAGGAGAGAAAAAAAACCGCTTCAGGGGGGGGGTTCAAAATAGCTCCTCTAAACCAACTACTGTAGGTGCGAAAACACCGCAGGAGAGACCTACCTCCCCGAAAAGGAATGAATGGGGGAGGGTGGATGGAGAGAGAGAGAGAGAGAGGATAGGCCGAGCCAGGCTTGGGGAGGAACAGGAGTCCAGTACTTACGGTGGCCGTTGCCAAAGTGCAGTCTTTTCTCATCGGGATGTTTGGATTTGCTGTGGCAACAAAACCTGCCAATCCAAACAGAGAAAGGTCAGAAGTAGTGCCACATTTCCCTATAAGACTTCACTCATTGGCCCAGATGCTGGAGGGCACTGCGAGCTATGTGTGTGTGTGTGTGTGTGTGTGTGTGTGTGTGCATGTGCATGTGTAATCCAGTTTGCTCCCCCTGTTTATAAGCCAGGAGAGGATCAGTAAGTCTTATAATGAGCCGTAGATTTATACTCTCTGACTGCCAGCATCAGCCACACACACGTGCGCGCGCGCGCACGCACACGCACTCACACACACACACACACTCACACATACACATAAGCATGGTGTCCTTTACAGCAAATACAGAGGAGGAGAGAGAAGAGAAGGGGGGAGGGGGGTAAAATGGTGTTGCTAGTACTGGGTCAAATATCAAAGCTTGTGTAGTGTGGCATTTATAGGTGCATGGTGGCATTCAGAATACACACACACACACACACGTGCACACGCACACACACACACACATCTGTGACACTGAAACTGAGCACCCGGTGGAGCGATTGGCGGACTGACCTGCCAATCAGGACGTAGAGCAGCACGGTGAGGAGGATGATGGCCACGGCAGAGGAAATGGCAATCAGCACCACTTGGCTGCTCTCGCTGGAGATGGAGAAGGCTGCTGAGAGACAGACAGACAGACAGACAGACAGACAGACAGACAGACAGACAGACAGACGAGTGAGCGACAGGTAGTGAGCGACTTCAACTCATGTCGGATTAAACAAACGGCTTGAGGCAAAACGTAACGATGCGCACACGTCAACCACCCACTCACCCGCATCTACCTTCTCATTCCATTTAGTTCCATTATCTACGGTATGAAAGTGAATAAGTTGTACAAGTGTTTTTCAGTCAGCTTTCTCCCCAATGAGTCCAAAAACAGAAACAAAAACTCTTGTAAAATATATTTTTTAGATCCTGAAGTGAGACGGATAGGCTTCTAAAACTACTCAAAGTGACTTTTTTAACAAGGATTCAACTGGAATGTTTTTTTTTGAAGGCCAATACCGATATCGATGTTTTTTTGGATGGAAGCTCTACTGTAGAGCTCCCTTGCTTTCGTGGTGCTGAACTACTCACAGTCGGGGCTGGTCTCGAACTGGAAGCTGGGGCTGCTGGTTCCATATCCAGCGGCGGTGCGAGCTCTGATCTGCAGCAGGTAGGCGGTGTCGGGCTTCAGGCCGTTCAGAGTCACGTTGCAACCCCGAGCGCGAAGGATGGTGTAGCTGGTCTCCTGCTCCTGCTGCAGGGGAGGAACGAGGAGGACACGCCGGGAGGACAGAGGAAGAGAGAGGAGGAGGAGGAAACAATAAAGTGGTCAGAAAGTTATAGTTTTCTTTCTTTCTTTCTTTCTTTCTTTCTTTCTTTCCTTCTTTCATTCTTTCTACAGATGTTTCTAGCATGAACCTTTGGAAAGGTCTAGCTTAAGGTTGAAGCTAAATTTAGTCAGTCAGTTCAGACACACAAACTAACAAAAATGCTCGACAGTTTGGCAGCTTGCTACCCAATCTGATGAATTATGACTTTATATTTTATGACTTCTCTCTTACTGATCTCCATTGATAAAACAGCAGGAAGATTTACACACGTTCAGCCCATTGTTTCCAGATGTGGCGGGTAGAGAAAATCAGGAGCAAAGCCGAGAGGAGAAGAGGAAGAGAATAGATCGTCTCAGGCCTTTTTGGTTTTGGGCCCCTGCTGTGCTATTTACAGTTACTGATGTTTTTTGGAGAGAAGCTGCCAATATTCACTATGATTACATTTGAACATTTTCATGGCCAAGAAATTCCATGTATTCAGTTTCCTCTGGAAATTAATGGAATGGAATGTACATGTAGAAAAACAGGATATTATTATTAGTATTATTATTATTTATTTATTTGTCTATTTATCTATTTATTTATTATTTATTTATTTTATTTTTATTTTTTTTTAGTAGTAGTAGTAGTATGAGCAGTATCAACCTGCATCGTGTGCATCACATCAGACGACACTAACTGGCCAATGTCTTGGCTGATATCGGCCCCCTGATATCGGTCTCACCCTCTCCACAGTGAGACAGCTAGAAGCCGTAGTAGAGACTAATATCTGAGACAGAATCTGAGTGATTAAACTCGCTGGGTACAATGGTATGCCATTATTGTCAAGTGTTACCAGATGAGAGACAGAAAGGGGCCAAGAGATGCATTTGATGGATTAAACACATACTCTCTCTGCCACTAATCAAATCTAAATAAATAGATGAGAAGCTAATGGATTATCAAACAAAACCCAAAGCTTATGCTCGTTTAGCGAGTTGACGTATGAAAAACGCACGCCAGCACACGGGAACTCGCACTTGGCACATTCTGGCGACCCCGCCTTTCAAAATGCAACTCATCCAGTTTTGAAAGGCCTTTATTTTGAAGGAGAAAACAAAAACACGGTTTCAACTGTTTTAATGTGACACTCTGGCTCAATTTACCCATTTGGATTGTCCGGGGTGAAACCCGCCAACCCCGTGCACGCTCCGGACCGAAACGACATTATAATCTGACCCAGTTCTCAGCTATGGGACAAAAGGTTAAATAAGGGGAAAATAGGACAAGGGCGAGCTTAAATCTTAATGACAATCTATTAAGGGATGATTTGAACAATCCTGAGAATGAGCTGCATGCTGTGTAATCTAGCCAAGCTTATAAAACTCATCCAGAGCCAAACCATATCCAGGCTGAGTCAAATCCTCATTTTATTGACCTTGTTATTAACAGTGTGAGTGCGACACACATCGGTACAGGCGGCGCAATAAACACACAGGCGCATGCACACACACACACACACAACCGGCGTCCAAAAGGCACTTCGCTCGAGTGGATTGGAGTTTTATGGCGCACAAAGCTTTTTAAATTGGTGTGTGTGTGTGTGTGTGTGTGTGTGTGTGAGGAGGTAACTGATACACCAGTCCTGTATTGGGACGTCTCTTCATCACAACGATAAATCTACTCACAGCTTGTCGCCGTTCAGCACTCAGGACAGCATGTGATCCCCTGAAAATCGCACACAGGTGTGGCCCGGGCCTCTAAGTGTGTGTGTGTGTGTGTGTGTGTGTGTGTGTGTGAGAGAGGGAGAAAGAGAGAGTCTCTGTGTGTTTTATGCATGCGTGTGTGTGTTTTGTGCATGTATGTGCAATCCCTTGTGTGCAATGGTAGCGTGTGTTTGTATGTTTGTATGTTTCTAAGTTTGAAAGCCCTGTGTGTGTGTACCTTAGTGTGTGTGTGTGTGTGTGTGTGTGTGTGTGTGTGTGTGTGTGTGCGTGTCTCACGTCAGCCCTCTCTCCTCCATGCATGCTGCAGCCCGACAAGGCGTGTGATTGTGTAGTGCCCACTAGTGTGTGTGTGTGTGTGTGTACGTGTGTGCGTGTGTGTGTACTTCACCACCAGAACACCGCTAGAATTTAATATGGTCTCCATGCTGCGTTCTGCTTTGACAATCTAAACAAATCTGTGTCAGATTATAGACTGTACAACACTCTCTCTCTCTCTCTCACTCTCTTTCTCTCTCTCTCACACACACACACGCACACACACACACACACAAACAGGACATGTACTGCAGGAGACTTGTAAATACAGTTTGTTTCAGTCAGCATTCCTTCCATCTGAGACTAAATAAACAGGCCAAATTAAAGTGGATTTGAAGCTCTCTCTCTCTCTCTCTCTCTCTCTCTCTCTCTCTCTCTCTCTCTCTGCTCTCTAGATTACAGCGATAAAACATAAGTAAACAATCAGCAAAGTGTATTCCCACAAATTCTATTTTCACAAAGTGCACTTGGAAATGCCTTATCAGCGACACAGTGCCCTTTAGCCGGTTTTAGCAACAGGAAGATCATACAGTCAGTCTGGGATTTCCAAAGATGAAATGGCTTTCCTTCTTGGAAGCTTGCCGGTTTGGGAATTCCCTAGAAGACTGGCAAACATTCCCAAAGAATTCCTATATATACCTCATATAGTCGCACATTCACAAATCATCTAGTCTCATATTCAGCTTTAAAATCGAACTTTTCTTTAAACACGTGAATCTGTTAAGTGATGAGAACACAGACACCAAAATCATCCACGTGTCCCTGGTGCATCACTGACTCCAGCGCTCCATGCTGACACTTGAGCATGAACTATGTTGAATGAGGCCACTTAACGGAGAAGCTGACCAACAGACCGTGTCCCAAAAACGTGATGGATTCCTTTAAGGACAAAAAGCCGTGGTCAGTACTTTCTGTGTAACTAGCCCTCGTTGTGAGTAGTTGCGATATTTGTGTTTAGAATATGGCTACTGGAGCGGGCAAAGCACAACCATACCTAATATAGAATCAAATTGTGTCTAAAATTTGCATCAACAAGTCATTTAGTCTCATACTAAGTCATAAAATCGTATTTTCCTTAGTTAAAACAAGTGAAAAACTCTTTGTTTCAGGAATTGTGTAGAAACAAGTGACAATCTGACACCATCGGCAGATTTTATTTTATTTTTTACACTTGTTTTAAGCAAATAGGATTTTAAGACTCGATACTCACTGCTGCTGCTGTCTTGCATCAGTTAAAGCCTTAAAAGCGATGTTTTGTGCACCGACCTTCTCGTAGTATTTGATTTGGCTA
This sequence comes from Hoplostethus mediterraneus, assembly GCA_034670385.1. Taxonomy (NCBI): domain Eukaryota; kingdom Metazoa; phylum Chordata; class Actinopteri; order Trachichthyiformes; family Trachichthyidae; genus Hoplostethus; species Hoplostethus mediterraneus. The sequence continues at coordinate 2,414,273 of JAXDDW010000063.1, forward strand.
CGACAGTCTCTATTTTATTGACTTCACCACTAGAAAGGCCAAGCGGCATCAGTTGACTGGTGTTTTTAATTTTAGAATTGAAATATCTCAGCCAAAACGTTCAAAACGTCCCTCCATGACTTTTCCTTGACCCACTTTCTATAAAAACCACACAAGGAAAAAAGTGGTTGTAATTAAATTCACCCCCTTCAATTGACGACTTATTGGCCTTCTCTTAGACCCCCAAAATCCATCGGCTTTTCTAGTGTTCTTCCAATATAGGACTATACTAAGTGATGCCGCATGGCTGTTGGCTAACTTACAGAGAAGCTAGAGTGGTCAGTACATAGCTATTGGATTACATGATAACATACAGTGTGTGTGTGTGTCTTTGTTTTAAAGCGCTATAAATGCAGACAGAGAGGATACAAACAGAGCAGACAGCTGGGCCGAGACGGTTGAAATCCCCCTCTCTCAATCTCATTCTGTTTTGTGTTGTCGTGCAATTGTGTGTGTGTGTGTGGGGTGTGTGTGTGGAAGGGGGTTGCCTCTTCACCAGCCCCTTTCTGTCTCATCAGTGAGTCATGGTGTGGTCTTGGTGTCGGAGTTGGCACCGTCCTCCCACAGCTTCCATCCTCCGGGCCCCCTGAACTATCACGGGGGTCTCCCCTGGATGTACCAGTTCACTCTTCCGCATTGAAGAGTCCTTTGTCTGGTTGGACACCCTGGGTTATGGCTAAGGATCCGATGAGGGCTTGGTATTTGTGTGTGTGTGTGTGTGTGTGTGTGTGTGTGTGTGTGTGTGTGTGTGTGTGTGTTTGTGTCTGTCTGGGCCTGAGCGTCTCTAGTAATTCCTGAGAGACGATGTGAATAACAGGGATCAGTGCAAAGGCCCAGTGGTTTTTCATTATGAAACTATGTCACACTGTCTTTCCTTCCTCTCCTTCAGACCCAAACCCCAGTCTCTCTTTCTCTGTGCTCCTTTGGTGTGTGTATGTGCAATTGCAATGTGTGTGAATTATGTGCGTGCGCGTGTACGATTACATTACATACCAGCGTATAAAAACATTAGAACGAGACCTCCGGTGAGCTCTGACCTAGTATCAGTCGTTAACGTTTCCTCTCGCTGTTTCCCAACCTTGTTTTAACATGTTAGGTAAGGTTGGCTGACCTGGGTGCAGCATTTAAAGAGGAGCAACCTTCCGTCTGCCTACTAATCAAGAGATTAGGGGCCACTGTTGGCATTCAAGGAAACTGCAATCTGGGACACACACACACACACACACACACACACACACACACACACAAATCTGCCCGAGTGATTAAACTTGCATCCACGGCTAATTTCACCATCAAATGTCAGCCATAGCACAGCACCGCTGCTGAAAGACAGTGTAATTCGTTCTGCGCTAATTTCCCCTCACAGAGACACAGAGAGACCCCACAGACACATTTACTGTCTGCCATAAAACTGCTCTCCATTAAGGAGAGGAGAGGAGAGGAGAGGAGAGGAGAGGAGAGGAGAGGAGAGGAGAGGAGAGGAGAGGAGAGGATAACTGATGTTGTCTGTTTGTAAGAGATATTTCTTCAGCTATTCCATTGAGCACAAAAAGCCCAAACAGCATTTCTGTAGAACTAGCGCTTATTGTAAGTTTCCCTCAAAGAAATCACACCAGGTCCAATATGACTATTGGAGTGGGAATAGCACAACCATGAGTTTATATTGGAATGATCTCACTCCATTGGTTGGATATTTCTCTTGTTGAAGAAAAATACGATAAAGACTGAATGTAAGTGTAATGACTTGGTGACGCAAGCCCACCCAGAGTGTTTCTTTAAGCTCATTTTATACCATTTCTATGTTATTAGGTAGCACCTCGAAGAGCTGGGACCCTTCACTTGCTTTAAGGACAATAACATTTTAAGACTCCACACCATATGTAACTACTTGGCGAGATTGGATATGTTTTGCAGTGTGAATTTTTCGTCTTCAAACACACAAGTACGCTCAGAGCGATGGCCCAGACGTGCAGCCCCGGGGGGACGCCGCTTCAAGTTCGAAACCTTAAAAAGCGATGCACCGACCTTCTCGTAGTATTTGACCTCGTAGTCGAGGATGATGCCGTTGGGTCTCTCCGGCTCCAGCCAGGACAGGGAGATGCTGTTGCGAGACGTCTTCTCCTTCCTGATCACGGTTACCGGGGAGGGAGCTGGGCGAGAGACATAGAGAGACACAGAGGAGAGAGAGAGAGAGAGAGAGAGAGCGAGAGAGATTGTTATTTTATATTGCAGTGCAGCGGAAGTTCAGTTCCTGTTGCAATGCTGTTGCTGTTGGCCTTCAGTTTGCTGCACTAATACAAACACAGGCTTCTACATGAACACACACACACACACACAGACAGGGTTATATTCATTTAATCACTGTGAGGGAAATGGAGCACAATTGTGAAACTACAGGATAAAAATGTTTTCATTGCATTCAGCCGTTGCTCAATTTTCTATATTGACGTGCTCGGCGGTGAGACTGTCACCGGAGAGACTGCATGTTATGGTTTCTGCTGATGAAACGCAGACGCAGCGGTGGACTTCAGGCTGTCGCCTCCCTCAACATTCTTCTGTTTCCTCCCTCTGCGCCCATCACGGCCTCTCTTCTCCGGAGGGACAGCTTTACAAGGATCTCACGGGATCTCACGGGATCACCACTGTCGTCTTCAGACCAGGTGAGGATAAGAAACCCCCCCCTGACGTTTTACATCGCTTTCCTACTATTTCTCATTTCCGGCAACAATTATACGGTTTCTCCTTCATCGTTTTTTGGGGGGGTTTTGACTACCGCGGAGAGTAACGCGTGCCAGTGCGTTTTTTTCTCAACGATAACAGTGTTGAGCGTTAAAGCCAACCCTAACCCAACCCTATCCCTCTAGCCCCGTCATCCCCGATCCCTCCTAGCCCCCGGCGCTCCAATCCCTCCGTCCACGCCGCGGGGACTTCACGTGGTCCCAATCTAGTAACTCAGCACATCCCTTACTACATCCAGCCCTCTCTCTCTCTCCCCCTCTCTCACTCCCTTTCTCATTTCCCTTTTTTACTGCTCTCTAATTGCCAGGCAGCTCCGGGGCCAACCCGGCATCTGAGGCATCGACTTTTAATTTTATTAGACCACAGGAAAAAACATGTTTGTCTTTGAAATGTTCAAGCCTTTCTTGATTGTGATTATATAGCTTCAGAGTGTGTGTGTGTGTGTGTGTGTGTGTGTGTTTCCGTGCATATACTCATGTGCCTATTTCCACTGGAAGTTATTTTTTCTCCTGTAATGAATCCAGATGGGGAGAATCTGTTTCTATACACCCCCACCCTCCCTCTCCTCTCCTCTCCTCCCTCTCCTCCCTCTCCCTCTGGTTCTGATAGCGGGGTGAGGCTGTGCTTTTTATTGGCTCTGCGGTTTATGGTGGTAATGATTTACAGTGTCTGGGCCGCTCGGAGGCAGCTTTAAGCTCCTCTCCTCCCGCTCCCTTCTCCCTGGTTTCTCCTCCTCCTCCTCCTCCTCCTCGTCCTCCTCCTCCTCCTCATCCTCCTCCTCCTCTCCCTCTCTGCATGTCTATTGCCATGCAGTCATTTGCTGTCACTGTCTGTTTCCATCCGCGGCATCACTGTGCTGAGGTTAGATTTGATAGCCTTTTAGCAAAAATCAGACACCTCCGATATGATGCAGTTTGACACATCCTGGGTTTCAATGGAGAGTTTAAATATCCTTGTTTAAGAGGCTTTTCCACATCAAATTCAAACACTAAATACTTTTTTCACATAATGTTTTGGATTTCTTTGGCATGAAAATACAAATATTTAAAAATATAGAATATGGGCTATCAGAAAATCTAAAAATATCAGTATCCAGTACCCAAATTGTTCGAACCTGAAAGTTTACTCGCCCCTAGTTTTCCATTCTCCATTCCTGTCTCATATTCACTCCACCTGTGTGTGCTCCTTTGAAGCATGAACCTATTGATTATCATTTCATAGAGAATTGAGTATAGGAATACATCATTGATATGTGAGTGCGTATTGTGTAAGCACTTGTGAAATATTAATGCGATGGACCTGCGATACCCTGCAACCCTAACCAGTCGTCTCCCTATATCGCCATGAATAAACCAGGTAGCTGAGCAATAGTGTCTTACTTCTGATACGGGTACAGAAATGATGATGATCCCAGTAGTAATAGTAATAGTAAGTACTGGCCTGGCCTGCTGCCATGTTTATGTTGACGTCAAAGTGTATCCATAAATGCTGTATATTTGTGCAGACGGAGGAAAGAGGTCGATGTTTCCATGCGACAGTAAGCCATTTAATATCATCATCAGAGTGTGAGATTACCCAGGTTACTCTATCCCAGTTACAATGTGCATCATGCAACACTTGGTTAACTGAGTAACCGGGTTATGCATGTATACGAAGCTAATGTCTCTCTCTCTCTCTCTCTCTCTCTCTCTCTCACCTGTTGATACCATAGGTAACAACTGGACAAGGAGAGGAGAGACAAGGAGGCAAGGACATCTGACAGCACCTTGACAGCACAGCCAGGACACACTTCTCCTTACCAGGCACACACTTAATCCAGCTTTTAACAGCTTCGGTGTGTGTGTGTGTGTGCACGTGCGCGTGCGTGCATGTGTGTAGATTCATATGGCCAGTGTGCACTGACATCCCTAATCCTTGTAAACTCTCAAGGCTGATGGAGAGTGTGCAGCTGCAGGCTCGGAGATTTGTTTGAGAGAGAGAGAGAGAGAGTGTGTGCGTGTGTGTAAGTGTAGGTGTGTAGGTGTGTGTGTGTGTGTGTGGGGAAAGGAGGTGGGGATGGTAGTGAGTTGTGTGTGTGTGAGGTGCTTGTGTGTGCTTGCATGCGTGTGTGTGTGTGTATGCTTGAACTATGATAAGGGAGTAAAAAAAAGGATTAATATCTTCTGATTATTTTTCAATCAATGAAACGTTACAGATAGCCTTCACCATTCTGAGCACACACAGCCCTCTCAACGTTGATAAGCCCTGTTAATATCTAATATCTATTCAGAACACAGACAGAATCCCCCCCCGTCTAACCACACAGATTATAACGCTTACTAAACCAATACTAGAAAGCTTTCCTAAACCAATTTGTCCTTTCCATTCGGTTTGTCTTTGTGCAGCTTACAATATGCAGCTGTTTTTAATCTCCGCTGCTTCATCTCCGGGTAACAAGAAGGGAAACTGAAGTCCACGCTCATCTTCGGTCTAGACATTCGCCGATATTCGAGTAAACACATACAGTACCAGTCAAAAGTTTGGACACACCTGTTTTTGTTTCTCATGATCTTAAAGACATTTTGATATAAAGGCTTGATGCTTAAATGCTTGAAATTTTCTTAGACAAATTAGAGAAGTTGATGCCTGTGTATGAATTTATTTTCAAAACTTACATTTGAATTAAATTGAAATGCACCTCCAACAAGTAGTTTTCATTTAGACTTTAGAGGTGGAGAATGTTGAACCACAATGATTAAATCATCATTTTAAACACTCACATAGTGATTGTGGCCTTTAAAAGTTCATTTGTGGAATTTATTTGCTTGTTAATGCCAAAGGGTTTCTACTTTGAAGAATCTAAAATATAAGATAGTTTTTATTTTTTATTTTTTATTTTTGGTCACTGCATAATTCCTTTTGTGTTATTTCACAGTTTTGATGACTTTACTATTATTCTAAAAAAAAAAAGTAAAAATAAAGAAAAACCCTTTCTATGAGTAAGTGTGTCCAAACTTTTGACTGGTACTGTACACACACTCGCACAAACACACACACACGCACGTAAAAATCTATATTTGCTCCTCATCCCTGTCACTTGAAAGAGGTCACGCATGCACCTTGTCACTCATAATGCAGCCCAGCTGTGATGACACAAGGGACACGCGGCAGACACCTCATACAAATACGTCAAACTGTGTGTACGTCTGTGTGTGTGTGTACGTCTGTGACCTTTTGCATATTTACATGCTTACACGTTCCTTCCTAAAAAAGGCAGATGGCATATGAGTGCAGGTATACTTGTACGGTATGTGTGTGTGTCTGCCTACCCGTGCATCTCTTCCCTAGACTCCCCTGAAGTTAAAACTACATACTGTAGTTTTGTACCGGGCAGGGTTTTCAAAAAAAAATCCAAAAACAAGATCCAAGAAAGCATATCTGGATCGACAGATGCTACATCACTATAAACATAATACTACACTATTACTACAGGATTAAAGTCAAACGGAATAGCATTAACAAGTATTACGCTAGGAGTATTCGCTGCTGCAGACTGCTGTTCATTTTGGATTTTCACAGTAAAATCAGGGCAGCGGCCTCGGGCGCTTGCACTGACCGGCCAGTCCTGGACCTCCTCATAAATCACAACATCTACTCCTGTTTCATTCCAAAGAAAGTCAAAAATCACCTGCATGACTACAGACCATTGGCACTGACTTCAAGTGAAGTGCCTCGAGCGCCTGGTCTTGTGCTACCCTAAATCTGTCACCGGCCTACTCCTTAGACCTCCTGCAGTAGTGTGTGTAGAGTGAACTGCTCTGTGGATGATGATGATGATGATGATGATGATGGTGGTGTGGTCAGCGTGGACCTGCCCATCATGTCCTGGAACACACGAGACTCTGGCTCTGGCTTCTAAGCTAAGCGTCCCGTTTGTAGGATTTCAGCTCCGCATTCGACGCGAGATATCCCAGAGCTGTTGGAAGACAGTGTGAGATCGGACCCCCCCCCTGCTGTGCGAGTCGCTCTGAATCTATACTGTTTATCCTGCTGTCATATACAGTGTCTTATCTACGCTGTATTTGAGGGGCTGCTGTGTTTCCTCCTCTACCTAGTGAGTCCTATATGAGAAAGGGCATGTTCACACTGTTCTTGTTTTGTAGAAGGAAGTGCTGCCTCAACTGCATTTTGTGCTGATAATGAAAAGTGGGTTTGCTTTCATCAGGACTTGCTGCAGTCGGTGCTACTATCAGCAGAGAGTACTAATGTCTTAGAAACTAACGAAACACAGAGTAACAATCGCGACTGCTACAGTACGCTAGTATGACGACTGGTCACTCGGGCTCAAAGACCCAGCGCTGATTCGCCCTCGAAAGACTAGGGGGACGGGGACGAGAGAGCACGCTGTGAGAAGGGAGCTGGAAGGGGAAACGTATAAAGAAGGAGAATGATTGGGTGTGGATTGGATTGTCACTGAAAACAAGAGAAAGAGAGGATGGAAAGGGGAGAAGGGTGGAAAGAGAAGAGAGGAAAGAGGAAGACTGAGATAGATGGAGATAGATAGGGGAAGACTAAAACACAGGCGAAACTGCTGACAGCCAGAAGGTAACAAATATACCAGCAAACCGTGTGAGAGAACAGGAAAGGAAATGGAGATTTTAGAAGAAGCGAGATAGATCGGGGAGAGAGGGGGGAAAAATGAAGAGAATAAATGGGTGTACCGAAGAGAGAACATTGCACATTCCTCGTTCAAGTCGGGGATTTCTGAGGTTTGGCGCTTTCTACTGCAGCGAGATTGATTTGTCTCTTGGAGCTCCGCAGCGCCAGTTTTCCCTCTTCTTCTATGGGAGTGGATGTGTGGAAAGATATTTGTATAAGACATCAATGGGAGTTTTTAGGAGCCCATCCTCACGTTAAGAGTGTCTGTTAAAATGGTGAGATGTTTCCGAGGGGTTTTCTTTTTTTTTTTTTTTTGTCAGGAGGGAGACATCCGATCCCGGTCGTTAAATAGAATTAGTGGCCTGGGATCGCCTTGTAAATGTCCAAGGCTGATGGTTGGAGTGCATATGTGTGGAACACATGAACTACATGCTTGTGTAGTATATGATGTGGATATTTAGAGGCATAATGTGTGTGAGAAAGCGGGAGAGAGAGGGTGTGGTTAAGACAGTGTCATGTTGTCCCTGTATTGTACAACGCATAACACAATATATAGGTTGAGAAACAATTTGCACCGTCTGGGCCCCTGTGGTCTTGTACCTCACATTTTTGGGACCTTTCACAATAAAAGTTACCTATTCTTGCTCTTGCAATTTGCATTGTCTGGGCCCTGTGGTCTTGTACCTCATATTTTTGGGACCTTTCACAATAAAAGTTACCTATTCTTGCTCTTGGAGATCAATCAATCGGCAGTCTGGAATCGTAGTGACAAGTAAGAGCATTTTTTTCTTGTTGTACTCTCTGCACTTCTCTGGTCTTGCCATCCGGACTAATTGTCAGGAAGGCAAGTGGTCTGGAATACCATTTCTGACAACAAGTTTAACAAGATAACAAGTTTTTTTGATACTGGTTTACGTAGCTTCCCTGTGATTCCCAGACTTTCCAGACAGCCTGTAGAGCCGTGGTTCTGACCCACACAGCATCAAGTATGTAAGTTTTCATCCCAACCAATCACTAAACCATCTACCTTCAACCAGACTGAGGGGACCAACCAGTAAACAATCACCAGTTGTAAGGTGGTTGGAATGCAAAAAACTGCTGTGTCATCTCACCGGCTTGGTTGGTGGTGATGGTGACGGCGGCGTACTGCCTCAGCTTGGGCGCGAGTGGCGACACGCCGTTTCGCGCCTCGATCTCGAAGGTGTAGTTGGTGTGGGCCAGCAGGTCACCCACTGTTACCGTGGTGTTTCGGAGGCCCGCAGACCGCGGCAGGAAGCGCACGTTGCTCCGGCACGGCTCGCAATGCTGGGCGGCGCTGTTACCGCTGTTGGTGCCGCCGCCACGGCAACGCTTGCAGAGGACGGTGAAGGTGATGTCACGCCGCCCGCCGGTTTCCTCGGGCCAGCTCCAGTCCAAGATGACCGAAGTCTCGTTGATGGCGGAGATCACGTTCCGGGGGGCCGACGGAGGACCTGATGGAGAGAGGAGAAGAAGGAGGAGGGTGAGAGGGAGGGTTTGGAAAGAGAAGGGGAAAAGATGGAGAAACGTAGGGAGGTTGGGGGAGAGAAGACGAGGAGAAAGGAAGAAGATGGAGTTAGTGGAGATGAGGGGAGGAAAAGGGGATAAAAGGGAAGTTAGAGGAGAAAATGAGGAAAAACAAAGGAGAGGGAGGTTTTGAGAGAAAGGAGGAGAGGGGAAAAGAAGGAGGTTAGTAGAAAAGGAGAGGAGAGAGAGTAAAAAAAATAGGAAGAGAAGGGGAAAAGAAGGAGAAAAGTAGGGAGGTTGGGGGAGAGAAGACAAGGAGAAAGGAAGAAGATGGAGTTAGTGGAGACGAGAGGAGGAAAAGGGGAAAAAGGAAGAAAGGAGTAAATGAGGAAAAACAAAGGAGGGAGGGTTTTGAGAGAAAGGAGGAGAGGGGAAAATAAATAAGGAAGAATAAAGGAGAGGATGGTTACAGGAGAGAGGGGAAAAAATATAGGAAGAGAAGGAGGTTTGGGGGAAAGAGGAGCAGAAGGGGAAGAGAGAGGGGAGGAGGCGTGGTATGAAGTGGTATGAACCTAAAGCACTTGACTGCCAAGAGATTAAATCAGATTTAGCGGCGGACTCATCTGCCAAGTACACACAGCACGGAGGAGGAATTTGACCTTTCACGTTACACATTACGTACACGACGAGCGTGCTCAACACCACGTAAAAAAGTCAATGCATTAGAAAAAACTCACCCAGCTATGCTTTTTTTTTTTTTTTGCTTCAGCAACACATTCATACAGTCGCACACAGTCTTCTACTGTTGGCCCGCTGAGCAATTTGGGGAGGTTACAACCACAGCGGTGACCGCTTGGAACCGAAGATGTCAGCAAAATAAACCCGAGGATCTTTGCGCCTCACCACTTTAAACACACCTGACATTTTTGGGGAAGCAAGAATGTTGAGCGTACGTACTTTAAGTTTTGTGTGTGTGTGTGTGTGTGTGTGTGTGTCAGGGTTTCATCGTGACTGACACTGCCTTCCCTCTCTCTAGATCAGGGAGAGGAGAGAGAGAGAGAGAGAGAGGGGGCATGACACAGCCTCTCCCAGAAAAACCTCAGACTTTCGTGAAACTCGGGCTGACATATAAAAGTGAAATGGTTTATTACAAACAGATCGTTCTGAATATTTCCAGATTTTTATATCAAAGCTACGACTGTAATTACACGGAGGACAAAACCAAAACTGCCAAATAGCTCCGCCGAGATGGAGGGCGGGGAGGAGGAGAGGAGAAGATTGAGAGGAGGCTTGGTGGATTGAGTTTTGAGATGAAATGCTTTGTCTGGTTTATTTGATTTGACAGGGAGAATTTACTGCACTCGCAAAGCTATGAGCAGCTCCTGTATTGGTAATCTATACGGCAGACTTCGACTGTCTGTGTGCAAGAGAGAAATATAAAGAGAATACAGTACAGTGAGAGATTGGGGTACAGAGAGAAGTACAGGAAGAGAGATGAGGGTATCTGCCGGTTTCAGAAACTACCTGGAATTCAATTTTAAACAACCACAGTAAAGAAACAAAAATCTGTCAAAACAGCCGATTCATGATTCAATATATCTCATCATGTTCTAAGCATGTGATGAAAATAAAACATGTTTGGCATATTGTATTAATTCTGACCTATATTCATCAATAGTGGAAATGCATGAGGATCAAACTTAATGTGATCAACTGGAAGTGCAAGTTCTGCAATACGACATAAGAAAATAACACCAAGACCAAAGCAGATCCCATTCACACATTTATTTAATTTGAATACTTTTAAAGGCTTAAATTTAAATTTCTACTATTTTCTACTTTTTTAGACTATTTAAGGACCTGCAGATACCCTTGAGATGTCGAGACAGAGGATGAGAGAGCATCCATCGTAAATATGTCTCAGGTCGATCTGTGGAAGCTGAACAGTGCAGGACGAGACTCCATCCCTCCCTGTCTCTGGCTCACCCCTGCAGCCGACTCCACCGACCATATGAGGCGAAATAATCTCAAACCTATAATTCACATCGGATACGGACCTCGAGTCTCCACGGGGCGTGCGCGCATTCACATGCCGACAATCACGCGCTAATTCCCAGTGTCGAAACAACACATAGATGTGGAGATTAACTTGTGACGTGAGTTATAGTGTGTAGGGGGGGGATGCGGATCTATACGTCTCCGATCCCTCCCAAACCTGCATTCATCATTCTCTGCATGTTCTCTCTCCAGCCTCCCACTCATTACTGTAGACATCGGCAGACTCTTAAAACTTTCTTTTGAACTATGTGATTTTCTCCCATACAAAATAGCACCTCTCCCAGATCGGCAATGGGAAAACCAAGATATTTTATGGTGCTAATTGGAGGGAGGGACTGTGGAAATGCGATAAATGCATTGGGAAGATGATGGAAAAGAACTGCTGGCAGTAGGCAAGACCACACTTAACAGGCATCTTGTAAAGAAACGTCTAGCTTCTGTATAGCTTTTCCTGACTTCTGAGATTTCCCGGCCGTGTCATTCCCAGAGTCAACTCTAAATATCCTCTAGTTCACCCCTAACTGTAAAATCCCTGTTCTGAAATGATCATCGCCGTTATCTTTACACACCTTATCTATTCATTCACAGCCCCCTTTGCATCGCTCGATCTGTCCCGATGAGGTGAAATTTGCCTAGACGACAAGATGGTGCGCAGATAATCGCAGCGCCGCCGTGACCGTCTTTCTAATTAGGATTCTATCTGTGGCTGTGGGCGTCGATTTGTACTTTCTACTGTTCTTCACTCGGTGAGAGATTTTCTTTTTTTTTCCCCCTATCCCCATTAGGAAAGGACGTATCCATAATCTGACATCAGGGAATGCAGTGATTTATAGTTTTATGGGTAATGCATTTTTGGAATGCTTTGCAGGAGGCGTCTGCATCTGTAAGCCATTTGCATCAGTGGAAGACAAAAGAGATGGGAGAGGGAACGGAGAGTGGCTGGAGTAACCTTTGAGTGAGGAAGGACCGTTAACCTGTGTGATCTACTGTTTAGCTGTTGTTCACTGGGAAATGGTGCGCTAACGCAGGAGGCTTGTGGGCAAACAAACATAAATAAAATCATGAAGTAACTGCGGAAATAGACTGTAAACACATGCGCTAGACCGATATAGTGTTTTTAAAGCTGATAGCAATACCTATTTTTTTTGGACCGAAGCTGCGGAAAGCCAATATTTTGAGCCGATACGATAAATTTGACCAATTCCAACAATGTGGTCATCGTGTGCCCCAACATATCATTCATGTCAGGGTGAAAAAAAGCCTCTGAAACAGCATTCAGACCATCATGGGACACCAGAAAAAGCCAAACTGATGAAATTCTTTCAGGTGGATGAGGCAGGTTTCACCCTAGTATAACACACACAATGTACAGTCAAACACACACACTTACGTGTACAGGCCATGGATGCAGGGTCTCCCTCAGCACGAAAGTAGTTTTTCTCGCAGCCACAGTGTAGCGCCCCCTCATGGTGGGAGAAACTGTGGGGAGGACACTTTGAACACTCCATATTTCCCAGCGCAGATTTATAGAAGCCAGGCCTGCACGCTGGAGACAAAACACACAGAGACAGAGAAATTAGCGCTATTGCTCAACAAGCCCACACTGTATAAGGTTTTGACATTCCATCACATCAATATTGTACAGTATTTACACAATACAGTTCATATCAATAATACAATCCTATGTCAAAATCCGTATTGGAGAGATATTCAATAACTGCTTTCCTCAGAGGAACACACACAAAAGGAATGAGTTAGAAATGGAGAATATGAAGAATGAGGACAGAAGGTAAAACCAACACAGCTAACAAAACAAGGATGCTCTGAAATCTCTCTCTCTCTCTCTCTCTCTCTCTTTCTCTCTCTCTCTCTCTCAGAACGTCTCTCTTTAATCATGTCTGAGACTCAGCAGCTCTTTGAACCGCCCCGCCCCACAAATCTGTTGCAATCCGCATAACTAGGGTGACACTCCACCTGCGTATGTGTATGATGCCAATAACTGTGTGTGTGTGTGTGTGTGTGTGTGTGTGTGTGTGTGTGTGTGTGTGGAGGGGGATCAAGAGAAGGGGATGCAGGCAGATTTCCACAATGTTCCCTCATCCTGTTTCCCCTTCACTTTCTTCTATTTATCCAACTTTTACTTTGTTTGCGTGGAATCAAAATGTCACGATATAATCAATTCAGTTTAAGGGCTTCCCATAGACAACCAGTGATCACATTTTACAATAAATATATAATCAAACAAACTGTATCATATCCATCAAATCAGAGGTTGACGACACTGACCGGCCAATGTCTTGTTTTTAATAACAGGCCAATCTCAACTCCCCTTGATATCGATCTAACTCTATTGCGCACACGAGCACAGACAAACCCTCTCATTCCTTCTCACACACACACTGGAGTAAAAAAAAATGTCTAGCAGCAATAGCAGGCAGCCAGCAGAATGTGTGGGCTCAGCAGAACAGGTCTGACAGATCCCAGTGGTGGACACCACACTCCTGCTCCAGCCAACACTGCTGATACTACTGCCATATCCATCACTGACACTGGCACACCAAGGTCCCCGTGCTGTACTAAATACTCCACTACCTCTGTATGGGTGGGTGTGTGTGTGTGTGTGTGTGTGTGTGTGTGTGTGTGTGTGTGTGTGTGAGTAATAGTATGTGAAGCAGGAAGCTCTAAAGGGCCCAATGGGTTCTTACTAGTAGAGTGACAACCACAACACTTACAGACACACACAAAACAGGCCACCGATGATTGGTGGATTCGCCAGGAAATTCAACCCGACAAGCCAATTCCCCCGGCCAATCAGGTAACAGTGTTACTAAGCGGCAAGATAACTGCTAGGTCAGCAAAACGCGCGCACACACACACACACACACACACACACATAAGAAACACAAAACAGAAGCCGTGTAAAAACAGACAGAGGGAAAATGAATTAATCTCATAACACCGCTAGACAGAGCCTTATCTCTGATCTCTGTATCCATAAACAATCTTTGACAGAGCACACATGCCCTAAATTGTTCACCCCTGGATAACACCAAACAAAGATGCCTTCACTATATCCGTCGGACAGTCAAACCACTGGGCTCGCGTCCAACGGGATCTGTTTCCACTTAGCTACCGCGTGTACGAACTCCTGGCATCGTTCGCACTGTGGATTAGAAACCAATCAGTTATGGAAATATGAAGAAACACGGGAAATTGATTTTTCACTCTGTTTTAATGGTCGGGCACATAATGCACAGCAAAAAAATATCATTCTTGACAAGGGCTTTTATTTTGTATCCAGACTTTTTTTTGTTTGTTTGTGGGAAAATATAACTTACATTAACTTGAATCAAGTGAAATGTAGTAAAATGACCATAATTGACTCGAATATCCTGTCATAAGCTTGATAAGTCTGGAAACAAGACTTGTTTTTTTTTTGCAGGGTGAGCTAAGCTGAACTCTCGCGGTTAAAGCACGCCGCTCTTCAACTGCTGGACGCAAACAAAACATCTGACTACCGCTGGACGAACATTTCTGGCAAGTCCCCGCTCTCCGCAAAGTCAAGAAAAACAGCCTCATTTCCAGATTTGAAGTCGAAAATATACGGTGTGTTTTCAGCGGGTGACAAGGTCATTAAACTTACTGGGCGCACGGAGGATATCATAAACTTTTCAAAGCAAAAAAAAAACGAATAACCCAAAATGAACTTACAGTATGAGCTTTTCACATGACAGTAGCGATATGTTGTATTTTCTTAACCGCGAAACCTAAAAGTATTTTTATAAGCGTTGGAAGCGGATGAAGAAAGGTTTCTGTTTCTTCACAGTGCGTCTGCTTGGACAGGCGCAATACAGGAAGTGGCTCTGACAGACACTGATGGTAAAATCAGATCGGGCCTGCAGGAGGCTAACTCCTCATCTAGAGGAGAAACGAGATGTGTTACGCTGATATACACCAGCAGCGCATGTGTATGATATCAGACACACACACACACACACACACATACAAACACATAGATACGAGTGAATAGTGTGATACTGTCAGTTGTGTGTGTGTGTGTGTGTGTCCCGGGAGAGGAAATGCAGCACCTCTTCAGATGACAGAGTATGTGTGATCCGTCCTTCGTTATTGATTGCACATGCTGCGTGTGAACGTGAACATGTGTGTGTGTGTGTGTGTGTGTGTGTGTGGTGTGGTGTGGTGTGGTGTGTGGGTGTGTGTACTTGCGTGTGTCGGTGTCAGAATCACACGTTTCGAAGAGAAAGAAAGCGTGTGTGAAAATGACATGGGACCCACACACACACACACACACACACACACAGAATTGTCTTTTTTATATTTAAATCAATATGAGCACATGTACAGACACGTGCAGAGAGGCAACCACTCACACACACACACACACACTCACACAAGGTTACAGCACGACTTACTACACAATTACAGCTGAAACATAATCTCTCCATTCTCTTCTAAACGCACACACACACACACACACACACACATGATATTGAAGTTGTAAAAGACCTTTGCTCTGCGCTAAGCACAAAGGACCCGGGTTGCAATCTGCAATTTGCTCAATCAATAGTCCAGGTCACAGGACACCTCCATCAATAATTAACATTGCTGCTGGATGGTTGTTGGTTCTTCTCCCCCGTCAATGATATTTCACATTTTCTAGTTTTGTTGTAATTGTTTTAATAATGTACCGTATGTCCCTTGTATTTTGCTGAATGTACCGTTTATTTTCTTGGTTGAGACTTCCTGCTAAAATACAGACATCTGGATCTAAACGTCGATCATATAATGTGAACGTGTGTATGAGTCTACTCTATCTGTACTTTCCAAAGCAAAGGTAGCTACCAGTGATTACAGAGAGGCTAAGGGGGATAAACGCTACCAGCTTTCTTACAGTTTCCTCGCACTAATTAAGAAACCACGTTGCGGCTCCAGACTCTCTGGATCGGTTACTGGGAGGAACAACGGGGGGAAAGCTGTGCTCAGGGATTTCAAGCTGGGGCCTTTTAAAATGTGTTTGGAACATTAAGAACTGGGAGCTAAATCTTAAAACTTTTCATTTCTCATAAGGTGCTTACGATGCCTTACGATGCCTTATGAGCACCGTTTCGAGTAAAGTGTTACCGAGACGTGGTGAGAGGACCTGTCTGGCCCAGATCAAAGCCCAGGTTGCCTGTTGACACACGCTGTCGTGACTGATGACTCCTTGACCCCTGACCTCTGACATGTCTGGGAACCCGATTGAAGTTAAGACAGGAGACGTACCGCTGTCCTTGACCCCGACCTCTGTCTTCAGCTTCAGACTCTCTCTATCTCTGTCTCAAATCTCCAGCTCTATCGCTCTGTCGCAATCTCTATCTCACACACACACACACACACACACACACACACACACACAGCTCGGGGTTCAGGCTGGTTGCAAGAACACAGCGTCGACCCACAGAATGATTTCCTGTTTCCAGTCCACCTCCGCCTCTTCTGTTTTTAAATCCAACAAGGTCACAATGACTTTTTACTCCCTCTCTCTCCTCTCCTCTCCTCCCACCCCGCCATCTCTACCTCCACTTCATCCTGCCCTCCCTCCTCTGTTTCTTTTTCCTCTGGCTTCCACGTCTCTTTCTCTCCCTCCGTGCTTCTTTGCTTAATTGGAATAGCTCTCCTTTGAAATGGAAACGTTATTTCGCTTTGACATTTTAGGCATTTGGCAACGTTGTAGGAAACAAGGCAACAGTAAACATGTTGTCCCCCCGCCGATGATGCAATCAGGTAACAAAGGTGTTAAAGGTCAAAGTCTGTTAACGAACACTGGGAATATGTTTTGAAGGGAACGTTTACATTGTCTGCTAGTCTTTTGTTTTTTGGCGTTCGTGGCGCCCCACAAAGGTTGATTGTTCAAATGATAATCTCAAATGAGTCTCCCCTTGGACCAATCAGTGAATACATGTAAAGGTCATAAGGGGAAAACAAAAAATTCAACATGGAAAATCTAATATGGTGTATATCGATGGTCCTGGGGGCAAATTTGTAGAGAAAACACATTTCACATCTTTCAACTTGCATTGTAGGAGACATGAGTGGTTATTAAAATGTTTCATTTTGACCTGTAATTATTGCAGCTCCCCCCCCCTTGGGTGTATTTTTTGAAAAAAAAAATCCCAGAATGCAACGGTGAGATGGTGAGATGCATCATTCCCCAAGTTTCATCAAAATCTGATCAGTGAGGGTGTGGCGAACAAACAAATGAACACATTAACAAATGGACGGAGACGGATCCTTAGTCCTCCTCCAAGTAGCAGAAAGGATGCCAAGGCTATAATAACTTAGAGAGGCACACACACACACACACACACACACACACACGCGCACGCACCGTATTTGCTCCATTAGCATGGTAATGCGTCGGGCGCTGGGGAGCATTTCCAGTCCCAAACATGTGTTTCCTTCCTGCTTTCCTGCCTGCTACAATACAGCTAATGTAGACGTCCCACCTCCTTCTCCTCCCTCTCCTCCTACACCTCCCCTCGTCCTCCTTCACCTCCTCTACCTCCCCTCTCCCCGCCTCCCCCTCGTCGTCCTCTCGTCCTCCTCATCAGGCTGCTTTATTATGCAAATCAGTGTTGGATCAGATCACTTAATTAGGCTTTGGAGTGCCAGAGTTTCAAATGTGCACACACACACACACACACACGCACACACACACACACACACACACACACACACACACACATGCACACACACCCCCGCAATATACCCACACACACACATTCACTACTGGTGGTTCCATGGTGTATTGGTTAGTATTCTGGACTCTGAATTGTACACACACGCACACACACACACACACACACACACAATGAGTCCAGGCGGCTGAAGAGTCTCTTTGAGTGTGTCAGAGATAAACAGAGATGAATAGCAGGGTCTCTCCAGGGCCATTAGCCTGCAGTTAGAATCACAAACACCAATCTGGCCCTCCGCTGCTCGGCTGATGAAGCCGGAGCGGCTCCGTCTCTCAGGCTGCTGGAGCTGCAGCTATGAACCTCACGTCGGGGTCAGACGCGTATCTGATGGACTCACTGAGCTGGGTTAGAACTCAGCTAAGGCGAGCAATTTGGACTTAGACTAGCTTTGAGGTTCCAATAATACAGGGAAGGGCTGAACAGTCTGGCATCGCAGCGGTAAGCAAGAGCTTACTTTTTTTTTTTCTTGGTTGAGATTTCTTGGATGTTTTCTTGACATAGATTTTGCTTTCCG
>JAXDDW010000063.1:2437500-2465000 GCA_034670385.1 Hoplostethus mediterraneus
CGCCCCCTCCCCCGAGGAGCTGGCTAATGGGACTCCCCCCGCATTCCACAGGGGATATAATGACCGGCAATTTGATCAAGGTTTCATATAACAAAATACCAAATCACATTTACAGGCGACGTTACGGGCCCGTACACGTCTCTCGCAGCGCTGGGCGTTTTGAATTACCCTGATCTCATTTGATGCTTCATTATGTACCCCGGTGATGTCGCTAACCTGCGCCACTTCTTTCTGAGCGCAAACAAGAAAGAATTTGAAACAAAGAGCAGCAAGAGACACAAAACACGGGTGTCAACGGGTGCCGTGCCTTCGCCTGAATGATTGTGGAAGCCACATCTAAACAAATCACATCAGAGGAGCATTCAGTTGATGACCTACGTCTAATAATTCATCACACTGACGATAAAATAGTCGTTGTGCCGCTTTGTCCCCAGAATTTACTGGATATAAAGTTTTTGGTTTTGGTAGCAAATGATATTGGGTGCAGGGACTTTGCCATAGTTTAGGGTTCAAAGGTTCAGCTTAGGGTGAATGCACCTCCTTGGCCACAGCGCCCGAATGGATAAATGGTCACTTTCATTCAAAACATTCTTGAATAATAATCTGGCACATGGACTTTAGGACGGCTGCCATTGAGTGTTTGATACCGTTGTCATGGAAAAGCGCACGGGCTCGGTGGAAGGAATGTGACTCGGGAAAACCGACGCGTTACCATGGAAGGGGCTTCACTGGGTCGAAACATTTCAACTTTCTGACTACTTGTGCACTGTCCACGCACATCGCCATAACAACTTTCGCTAAATCCCGCGGTAGGCATCTTCGCTTTAACGGGAAAAAAAAAAAAAAAAAACAGCAAGCGCTCTTTCAATCCTACCATGCTGTATACGCAAACACTTTCACAGTCACAGCTTCAAACGGAGATGGATCGAGCTGGTCTTACTTTAAGGGGTGCCAGCGAGAAGGATGCAGGTGAGATGTTGCGTCTTTTACAGTTGCACGTTCTCCCTGTGTTGGCGAGGGGGTTTCCTCCCAAGGGCTTGCACTAGCCCATGACCCAAAAAGAAGCTCAATCAACCTTCCCCCGTGTAAATGAAGGTTCAAATTCTTTGGAAGGAATGACTTGATGAATGAAGAGGTTTTGGGTGCAGGGCTGTGCTGAGTACACGTCCACGGTGTAAACGGTTCACTGGGTGCTGGTATGTCATGCTTGTCTATGCGGAAATAGCAAAAGTATGAGCAGGGTGTCCTCAGGGCATTACTCGTGTATTAGGAGGTTGCGGTAGTGCTAAACTGGTGTGTGTGTGTGTGTGTGTGTGTGTGTGTGTGTGTGTGTGTGTGTTCGCGTGCACATATGCATATGTGCAAATGCATGCATCTGTGTGTATCCATCCAAATGTGTGTGTGTGTGTGTGTGTGTGTGTGTGTGTGTTTGAGAGCATTAGGATTCCTGGGGCAGGTGTCTCAGCAGTGGTCGGGGCAGAGCAGCGCTAAATCACTCCTCAACTGACACACCTCACCACAGGGTGTCCCGCCATGTGTTACTGCTGAGGGAGAGGGAGAGGGAGAGGGAGAGGGAGAGGGAGAGGGAGAGGGCGAGGGCGAGGGAGAGGGAGACCCAGGGGTAGCGGTGACTGGGTCACAGAGAGAGAGATAAATCCCCATTATAAATCAGCATCTTTGGTCTGAGGTGGAGGTTATGTTTGTGTGTGTGTGCGTGTGTGTGTTCCTGTATTCATGTGCACACCCACTCACATATATATATGTGTGTGTGTGTGTGTGTGTGTGTGTGTGTGTGTGTGTGTGAGTGATAGACCAGCGCAGGTGAAACCACAGACAGGGTCAGACATCCTGGCACGATCCAAGTACACATCAAGACTCTCGCCTTACCCCGCCTCCCCCCAGCTCTGCTCTTCCTCCTTCCTGCTCGTCCTCCCCGCCTCCTATCTCCCTCAGCTGCTGCAGTATATGCACACACACACACACACACACACACACACACACACACTTTCACACACACTTTCAATGGTGCAAGTAACTAATTACATTTAGTCTCGTTACTGTAGTTGATTATCTTTTTGGTGTACTTGTACATTTTTGAGAATTTTTATGAGGTAATAATTTTAGTTTCACCTGCATTTTGGTTAAAGTATTAAGTGATGGCATGTCAAATCATGTCCCCTACTCTCACTGTTTAGTTTTTTCATTTCTGAAATGTTGGTGAAGAAAATTGGTTTGGTCCGTTCAGAAACCATCATGAACGCATCCCTAAATAATTCACTTTGTTTATGCGCTTTATTTTGAAAAGTTTCTCTTTAACTGGAGCCTGTGCCCTCGTGCTTTTTGCATTGCATGGTAAAGATCATAAGTAATAACATTCTGTATTTTCAAAGTAACTCAGTAACTTTTACTCTGAGCAGTACTGGAATAGGTTATTTCAGTACTCTTTCCACTCCTGCACACATAAATTCTTACACACACACACAAACACACACACACACACAAATACACACAAAGTTGATATACATAGCCACGGTTCCCCGCTGAGTGTGTAAACAGGGTGTTGTGTGCATAGTGTGCATATATAGTGATGACACAGCGATAGGTAGTATTCACAGGAGGCCGTTCAAAACAAACTCCCTGGACTAATCTTAGCACACACACACGCACACACGCACGTGCAGACACGTGCAGACATACACACACAAATGTCATTGTGAAAAGACACCAGAGACCAATTAAGAATGAGAATAATGAATACCAGAAAGCATATTAATAACTACCATGGAGACAATTTAAAACGACAGCCTTTTAAAACACATCAATTTATGGACATAAGGAAAAGCCATCATGCAAAAAACACATTTGCTAGACGACTGAGGAAGAAAGTGATTGAAAATAAGTTAAGATGAAACGTTGAAGATCCCAGTGTGGAACCGGGTCTTTTGCAGCAACAACGTGATAGTACAATAATACAAAAAATACAATACAAGTAAGAATAAACCAAATACAGGCTGTAACACAACTGACTGACTGTTTCAAGGACACAATAAGGATGTTCAAGGATGTTTGTGTATCTGGGAGTTGAAACGCACCAACAAATGTAACCGCTGCAAATGTTGCCTTCTCAGTATTACCTTTACTTTGGGATTCATATTAGGCAATAGTTCCCTTTCTTTCTAAACTTTCATCTCTGTGACTTTGTGTCCTGGGGGGGGTGTGTGGGGGTGGGGGGGGGGGCGGTTCGTGGGGTTGAGACACTGGGAGAACTGCAGGTTCAGCAGAAGTGTATTTTCAATGTAGCGCCCTGCAGAGTTGAACGCTAGCAGGAGTCTGCAGAGCCCGGCGCAGCGCAGTGGGAAACACAAGTTAAATAACCAGATTCTAGTCCTGGTCCTCCCAGAGCAGGAGTTGCTGTTCTGGCTGCACACACACACACACACACACACACACTTGCTCATTCATGCTGGTGCACTCACACACACTGTAGAGTCAGGCAAATAGTCACACAACTGCACATACAGAACACCTTGTATGTGTGTGTGTGTGTTTCTTCATTTTGCATGTTGCCTTTGTGCTCATATTATTCTCACAGCTTGTTAAGCAGGTATGTGTGTGTGTGTGTGTGTGTGTGTGTGTGTGTGTGTGTGTGTGTGTGTGTGTGTGTGTGTGTGTGTGTGTGTGTGTGTGTGTGTGTGCGTGCAGGTGCACACTGAGTAACAGAATTAGTCTAAGTGATGGAGGTGTTAAGGCCTGAGGAAAGAAGGCACTGACACAGACAGAGTACACAGACACAATACAAAGAACTTCACTGGGCCTCCCTGCCACAGCATGATCAATACACACGCGCACACGCACACACACACACACACACACACACACACACAAAGAAGACCACAGAGAGGAGCATGCCAGCCTATTGACTCTCATGTCTGGCTTCTGCTATCGCACAAATACATATTTTCAAAGAAGGAATTTCCAATTGAAGCACACCAAGCATGCTTAGTACTTTACACTCGTACTGCCACAAATATTTCATCACATTTAATAAAGTATAGAAAGTCTAGAAAGATAGCAAAGTCGTCATATGATTTGTCTCAAATTTTACTGGCCAACTACACACAAACACACAACCAAACACCAACAACCAAGGTGTTCAGCCCTGAATGACACATTTGTACATGAGTGAGGAAGTTCTCTCTGTATGACTGATCAACTCACACCTGCAGTTGCACACACACACACACACACACACACACAAACACACACACTTTACCATCAATCAAAGGAGCACTGATTCTCCTCAGGACAACACAAACCTAACCAAAGTGTCAGTGGAGAATATGTTTATTTCTCATGGCTGACCAGAGAAATCATTCCAATGTGGTTTGGGAAGAAATGAAAGCTTAGCGGCGCCTTAAGGAGCCGCTACCCCACCGAAAATCATTTCATTAGTACTTGATTCAATGGAGTTTTAGTATCCCATGATGGTCTGAATTCTGTTTCAGAGGCTTTTCCACACTGACAAGAGTAAAATACTGGAAGAAACACAGACCCTGTGACTTTTTTTAGATGTTTTTGGCATGAGAAAAGAAAGAAAATATCACAAAATATCTGCTATTGGCAGAAAAACGGCTTTATTGGGCTGTATGAGACCTATGAGTTGAACCCTTCCATCAGCACAGTACACTGGACAGTTTGTTGAGTGTGAGTCAAAGTCAACAAGAACAGGACACCAGCTCAACCGCTCATTTATGAAGCTGATACCAGTCGAATTTGAAATACGAGGACGTAAAGAAGCAAGACTTAAAGAAGAAGTCATGAGAAACTGTCATAATACACTCTGAATAATAGCACAGGAAAAAAACTCATGTAAGGATAGTATTTTTCAATTTTCTGTGTATTTGTATTTGTCATTTCGGGTCGCTTCACACCGCTCATTCAAAATGAGACAGTAGTAACACCAAACCAATTGTCTCTTGTTTTTCTACCGTACTATCAAGATGTATTTGAGATTAATACATCAAGGTAAACGTTTTAAATGCACATTAAAGTTTTGAGGACAGAGAGGCTCTCACCGCCTTCATTCATCGTGACTCTTGAACATGTACATCCATCACAGGCCTGCTAAATAGTCCAGTAAAGAACGGACTGACACGGCCCATTTCAGCTCCAACCACAATTAGGCTTTTGTGTACTATTTTGGCATTTAGGAGAGTATTACCATTAGTGTATTGTTTCTTTCTATTTGAGAAATGGTTTGCAATTAGTGTAATGGTGAATATTTGGAAAAACACATGGCTGCATGGAAACACACACACACACACACACGCACATGCACACACGCACACACACACACACACACTGGGGTCCCCCTTAACATTGGGGCCAGTGACAGGCTGAAAGGCAAGAGTGATGGATGGGCAGGGCTTAATCACCTTTAATCAGCTCCGTCCTTGAATGATGATGAACAGCCCCTTTCACACACACACACACACACACACACACACACACACACTGGAGAGACAGATAGAGAGGGGGGGAGAGAGAGAGAGAGAGAGAGAGAGAGAGAGAGAGCAGTGGAGAAAAGATGTGTTGCATGCAGTCTTTGTTGTATTCATAAGTAGTGGCAGATGCCCTCCCCCTCCTCCTCTGCTTTCATACTATACAAACACTCAACGCAACAGATTCACATTATCCGAGACACTGGCTACTGTGTTCCTCAACGCTCGGCTCCTGCGGGCCCCCGTCCACGTTCCTCGATATTAGAACAAACAAAAAGCCGACAACAGACCGGCGTACCTCTTTTTAGCTCTGCGAATGTCAGGAGGAGGTGTTGTGTTAGTTGTGACTCCCACTGTTACTGCTCGACTATAGGAAACCCAGTGAAAAGCAAACGGGTTGAAATATATTGCAACTTTCAGTGCCAGGCGCGATGACTGCTAAAACACGCGCTCAGCTCTGCTGGTGTAAAAAGCGTGCTGACACTTTAAAGAGAAGTTCTTGTTGAACACACACGGTTTAATATTTCAAAGGTTTGGTGGTGGAGTGCAACTCGATCAGGCTTTTCTCACTCACCAGGTAGTATATACACCCTGTTGATTCTGTAGTGTCTCTTGAAAATGTATGTGGATTTGTTCTTTTACTTTACAGGATTTTCTCATATGCACATTGTTAATATCTAATGAAGGGAGTCTACAATGCACAAAAAGTGTACCTCTTATCCACAGATGCTGATGAAGGTTGTGCTGGAGACATTTTGTCCATCATAAAATAGACGTCTCACACTTCAGCAAACCACAAATGTAAAATTCAGCAAGTTTAAAACGAGGTATGCAATGAAAACTGTTCATTTTGTTCATTTTTTAAATAGTATACTAGTTATTTCCTCGGTGGTGGCAAGGTAAACAGCATTTCCAAGCGGGAAGCTCATATCTCCCATTGTTCCCATATGACCTGAATGCAGCGTTTAGCCCCAGCACTGGCGTTCATTGCGCCCGACCCCCTCCCGCCCTCCGGCCTCTACACACCCCAGGCTGGGTGAGGTTGACAGGCAGCTGAAGGGCAGTGCTGTCAGGGAGGGCCAAAGGCTGGAAGCGTGGGGGGCCTGGCGGGGCGGCTTATCCCCAGGACAATGCCATTACAGTGGGGATGAGGACTGCATGAATGACCTGAGGAAATCATGGGGGCAGCAGGAATGTCCACCCGCTGGGCGCACACATGGTATTTCACTCTGCGGCAGGACAATAACCCCCCCCTTTCCCCCAATAACAGTCACCCCATACCAGTCTATCATTAAAAAAAATGGTGGTGAAGTGTGCTCATGGCTGGGTGCAGGCAGATGCAGAATAAGGCAGTTACATGCATGGATACATATGAAGGCTTAGAGGCGTAGAGCGTTCACAGTCTTCACCGTCTCTTTTTCGTGTGCTCATCATTCACACACACCACAATACACACTCGGTGCAAAATTGTTTCAAGCTGAAAGAGCAGGTCTCTTTTGTTTGAAGTGATAATGGATGATCTTGTGGGCGGACACACACCGAGGAGCTTGCCTTTACTTTTAGTTCAAGAGTTCAACAGGTTTTCACCCTGTAAACCTGCCGGCTTGACTTGGGAGAGCTTCTCCATTTTTACATTTTGATTTTCTTACATTGTTTCACCTTTATCATTTATCTGATTTGGACTGGATTCAGACTGGATTCGTGCATTGTTGTATATTGTTGGTCTGCAACTTTTTCTGTTTGCCTTGATGTTTTCTGGGCTAGGTCTCTGAATCTCAGCGGGACTATCCCGGTTAAATACGAGTTATATAAAAAAATAAACACGCAAACTCACACATGCACAGAAATATACACAGCTCTGCAAAAACAGATCCTAACGATGACTAAGTTGAGTACAATAACACGTACACAACTAAAGCCCTTCGACGTCTATACAAAAACCAACTGCTTTCTCTCCCTCACACTCTCTATCTCCCTCTCCCTCAACCGCTACTGCTCAAACGTACACAGTAGCGGGCCCCTCCGTGGCATTGGACAATGACAGTGTGTGTGTGTGTGTGTGTGTGTGTGTGTGAGGGGCCTCCCATTGAAGGGGACACTGAGCTCCATACAGCCTCATGTGGCCCCAGGTTTTAAGCCTCAAAGGAGCCAGCCGGCACATGTTACAGCCCCATAAAGGCTGGCCTATAGTGTGTGTTACATGCACGTCACTGACGGCAACTGCAGGTTACTTCAGTTTAGTGGTTGAAAAAGAGTCTGGCTCTCTAAGGTTATTGAACCAAAAACACCCATAAGTGGTGGAGATAGTCCATTAGGCAACAGGTGATGGAGACCAATAGCTGCATGAACTTCAACTGTCTCTGAGACGGGGCTGAAGCTATAGCTAGCACTGTTACATGTGATCAACAAGGAAATCACCTTTAGACATGCAAAGATAATAACAGAAATATTTGGAGGCATCCTGGTGGCTGAGGTGGATAAGTTCAGGGGTAGCCCAGGAGCGTTGTACTATAACAGAACCTTTATAACTCGGTAAAAAAAACACTTTTAGAAAGGTTCTCCGTAGCACCATCCTCACATATTAGAATGGGATGACAGGATGATCCAAATCAACAGTATTGAAAGAAAAAAACCTGATTTACCAGGTTTTGTTTTGTTTTTTAGGGGTTTTTAGGGGTCTTTGAGTCATCGTGGTTCCACACAAATGCTAAACTCAAACGATGCTCGGGGGGGAAAATCCTCCTTCCTCTGTGAGTCGCGGAACTCTAATGGGATACCAGAAACAACGGGAAACTGAAACTGTGAACGTAATTAGTCTGGTCTCTTTCAGTGTACCTGGCCCTACTTTTCACTTACTTACTGCAACGTCTTGAAACAAACTCACTGTAACAAGTTAAAACAAACACAGTGTAATGCCTCAAAACACGTTCCAGCGTTAACCAGATGTTAAGATTCACCGGTGTGTGATACGGTGTGTGTTCCGTCTAACTCAACGGCCTTTCCCTCGTCATTCCCATGCACTGGAAGCGCCTGTCGTGCCAGCGAAAGCCCTCTCTCTCTCTCTCTCTCTCTCTCTCTCTCTCTCTCTCTCTCTCTCTCTCTCTCTCTCTCTCTCTCTCGCTCTCTTCTCTTATTGTTTTTATAGGCCCATAAATAGCCAAGGCTAAATTAATGAGGCCACAGAGACGGTGATGGAGGAGTGAGGGGATAGAGGGATGGAGGGATGAAGGGAGTGATAGATGGCATCATTATAACACGGCACATCTCGCTTAGCAGAACCCGTTGGCTTTGAAAGCTGCGTGTTTTAGGATTTGCACGAATGTACACACACACACACACACACACACACACACATAATTACGAACATATTGTATAGAGGCCAACAAACTCCTCTCAAGCACCGTATAGACACACACAGGGGTAAAAAAAACTAAAAAAAACTCTAAAATACATGATACCCACACACACACACACACACACATACACACACACAGAAACGCAGAGATACACTTACAAATGCAAGCCAACAAACCTATTTCAAGCACCGTACATACGCGCATACGCACACACTCCAACACACTCGTCTCAAGCACCACGTGAACACGCACATACACACGTGCACGAAAACCCTCAAAGCTTTCTCAAGTACAAGATCCACACAAACACACACGCACACACACACACACACACAATCATAATTAGCTCAACTGCAACTATGAGGAATGGAGCCTATTCTTTCTCCACCTGGGGACAATTTACTGAGTATCTCAGCTAAGCTCAGCACACTGGTAATTAACACTGAACCCCAGTCAGTTAGCCGGCTGATAGCACAAGCCTGCATTACTGCATTGTTTTCACTGAAAGACTTTACAGATCCCATTTTCAGCAAACCAGAATGAGGAACTCTCTTACTGCGACATCCTCACTAAGGACTGACCAACCAACGGGTTTGTGAAGGAAAATACTGATATTTTTGGATCAAAGTTATACAATATTCTTTTTTTTTTTTTTTTTTTCAAAAATAAATTGAATTGTATTCTTGCGAGAGTGGAAAAGCCTCTGAAACAGCATTCAGACCATCACCAAAAGTCTCCATTGAAAGCCAGACGAATGAAATTATTTTTGGCTCCCTAAGGCGGCGTGAGGCAGGTTTCATGACGCCCCTGAAATAAATTGAGTGAAATAAATCCCACACAACACTGGAATGATTCTTCTGGTCAGCCATGTGATATAAAAAATAATAATCCTACAAACATATTCGCTAGATGTGGTCAGGGAGGAACCTTCATCATATGTGACTAGCTGATATTTAATTAGAAAAAAGCCAATATCATCGTCATGAGTCGGTCTAACCCCGATTACAACCATGCTGACTGTAGATGTAACAACAGACAAGAGTAAGTTGAGCCATGAAGCACACAAAGAAATAAATGATGAGACGATACACACACACACACAGTAGATAGACCGATAGATAGATTGAGAACAACGCGCACACGAGAAGCTCGAGAGACGAGGAGAGAGAGATTGACAGTAACAAGCTCAACACGTAATCAAAAGGTGTGTACACCCGTGATTAATGTATGGCACCGTAATTAACACCTTACTTTGCTGATAATGGGATGCAGAGCAATCTATCAGCGATCAAGCTATCGCGTCGCTCTCTCTGTCATTTTCTGTATCTCAGCCTCTAAATTTCTGCGTGTGCGTGTGCGTGTGTGTGTGTGTGTGCGTGCGTGTGTCAGACATCGCGACATTAGCATGGTAAGTACATGCAGATGGCAGTCACAGCCAGTAACCTTTCAGAAGCCATTTACATGTAAATCGATGGATTAATTGGCTCAGGCTCGTTAGGGCTGCAGAATCGTCAATACCTCCCCCCCCCACACACCCCACACACCCCACACACACACCTCAATTAGTTCTGACACTGAGCTGTACCCCCCTACACACACACACACACACAAACATTTGAATGTTCCTTTCAACCAAAGGTATTATATATCAGGCATCTCAGCAAAACCCATGATCCATCAATGGAAGTATATCTATGTATTATAGATAAATCATTGTTATTATGTATTATTGTATGACGCCAATAGTTGATATTTTGCGCCAGTATTCAATAGAGTGGGCTTCCCATAGACAACCAGTGTAGTATTGATCATCAATCAAACGGAGGTGATATGAGTGACTGGCTCAGCCCCGTCTAATCGTGGCTGTTTGCACCAAAAGCAGCTCAAAGCCGGGGAGGCTGGGAGACGGGCGGCAGACAGTGCAGAGGTCTTTCATTAATCAATTAGATTTCTCTAACGTTCTTCGAGGCTTCGCCCCCTTTGGCATTGCCTCCAGGTGCCGAAATTGAACACTTAATAGCAAAAGACTAGCGGAGCGGAAGAAATGGAGAAATCGGTGGGATGTTTCGCTCGGCGTGGGCCGCGCTTACCTTCACCTTGACAAATGCCTGCCGCCGTCCATTTGAACAGGAGAGAGATGAAGGGAAATGAATTGGAGGAAGGTAGGAAATCTATGGCTGATGAGCACAGTAATCTTGTTGGACACTGCTGTCTGGCATTTTTTCTCTGCCCACCATCACGCTGCTTTCTAAGTGTTTATGCATATGTGTGTGTGTGTGTGTGTGTGAGTGAGTAAGTCTGTGTAACTGGAACGAAAAGGTCACTGCTCATCACTGCAGCATCCCTCAACCTTTAAAGGTTGGCTCCGTGGTCCTGGTTTAAGTGCCAGACACTTCAGTCAAGCCCTGAGAGAGAGAGAGAGGGAGAGAGAGAGAGAGAGAGAGAGAGAGAGAGAGAGAGAGAGAGATACGACATAGATCTACTGCTAGTCACTGGGTTTGATCTGTGTATGACAGATCTGCAACTAAACCTATTATTAAGATACTCTAACACACACACACACACACACACACACACACACACACACACACACACACACACACACTGGTCATGTAACATGCATCCTAACTGCATACTGAATTGAACTGACTCAATTCTAGTGAAGATTCTGAGTAAAGCATCATTGAAAACATAACTACTGTACAGGAAGTTAAAAAAGGACTGAAATGCTGTCAGTATGTGAGAGAAAAGACAGACCATACTGCAATAAATATATTTCAGATATGTTTAGAGATACGTTTCACAATATGCAGAAGTACAGAAAGGTATTTTTAACTGTTTATGACACACGTGTAGTATACATATGGCTGCAAATACATCCAACTCAAAACAGTACAGAGTTGTATTCTTGAGTTGTAAACATGGCAGAAGAAGAGAAACAGTAACTGGCTCTTATACATTTTGTTTAATGAATAGCTCATGTGCATATGCAACAATACAACAATGTCACGCACACACACGCACACACACACACACACACACACACGCTCAATGTAGACGTGTACAGATGTAAAGATGCTGAAAATTGGCAGCAGAAGAGAAACCTACCTGACCAACTAAACTTCATTAAAAATGGTTCCTATGTACTTTGCTTGACATTGGATTTTCAATGAAGAACATACAGGTATAAAAAAAGACAAAAACACACACACACACAAACGCACGCACACACACACTCTCGGCTGCAGGCCAGTTAGGATGGCTGGTGCGGTCTAGCGTTGTAGTCTCCATGCTTGGCTGCTCTGGGCATGCTCTGTTGTGTTTGGCATTCAGGGTGCAGGGACGACTAAAGGCCTGATCACTGAAGCCTGACTGCCTTTAATCAGCACACACACACACTCACACACATACACACACACACACACACACACACACACACAGAAAACCAGATACACACCAGAGGGTGTGTCATCCCATCTGACACCACTTCTAAGTCAACTTGCGTGGCTGGAGGTAAAATGTCACCACTCAACTATTCTTGCGGCTGAATAGGGATGGATAGAGCAGACGATAAATGAGTGCGGGGACCTTTTCTTTCATCTCTATGAGCTGGGGGAGTCGGAAGAGTCTGGGATGCGTGGAGCTGGGAGTCCATGGATCATTCCAGTCAGAGCGAGGTTGTCTGGGATATTATTGACTGTTTCTCTCAGATATAGGCTGAGGAATACGTTCTCTTATACCGCTTACTTCATTTTGTGTGGGTTTGCGAAGGGGGGAGCGTGAGTGATTTAGCAGTGACTGAATGGAATCATGCTAAGATTAACTTTTTTCGCTTATTTTTACAGTTTGAGACAGCTGGAAGGTGTAGCCCTTCCACTGCTGTAAAATCCATCCATCCATTTTCTTGCCATTTAACTGGGTCAGTGTCGCGGTGGCAGCAGGGGCAAGCAGAGCAGCCCGGCCCAGTCCTTTTCCCCCAGCAACAACTTCCTCCAGCTCCTCCTTCCACGCATGCTGGATGATTTAGTCCTTTCCAAGGTGTCCCGGGTCTGAACTAGGGTCTCCTCCCAGTTGGCTGTGCCCAGTACCTCTCTAAAACGAAGCGCCCGGAGGATATCCTTACCATCTGCCTGAACCTCCTCACTGGCTCCTCTCAGTTCGACTCCTCCAAGATCGCTGAGCTGTCATGGACAGTGAGGCCAGCGACCCTATGGAGAAACCTCACTTCAACCATAATCTCTCTTTTTTCCGTCACTACCCCGAGCTTGTGACCATAAGTGAGGGTCGGAATGAAGACTGACTGGTAACTCAAGAGCTCTGTTTTGTTGCTCTGCTGTTTTTTTTCCGTACCACAGATCGATACAGCGCCCGCATTACTGCGGCCGCTGCAGTTAACGAGCAGTCAATCACACGATCCCTTCTACCCTCACTCGTGAAAAAGACCTCAAGATCCCTCAACTCCTCCACTCAGAGCAGTTGCTCACCCTTGACCTGAATGTCACAGGCCACCTTTTTTCCTGGAGAGACTTGGAAGTGCTGACCTCTATCCGAAAACCACCCCGATGCACATCACAGATAAATAGGACGACATCATCTGCAAACAGTCGAGATGCCGACCCTAATGTCACCGGGGACAGAGAGGGGACAAGGTGCATCCTCTCCAGAGTCTGATGCCCACTTTTAATAAGCTTGACTTTAATGTCAAGAATTCAAACACAGCTCTATGAGTGTATAGGGACCATTTCACGGCAGCAGCCCTGGTACCCCCATAGAGCCACAGTGGCTTCCATAGCATATCTTCAGGAAACACAGTCATAGTCCAGGGCATGAGTGTAGAAGACAAAAATATGATGGACCTCGGCATCAGAAACTGTCTCTCTGAACCTTTCGAACATGACCTCTGTGAAGGGGGAAGGAGCCAGAGCTGCTGCACGATGTTATGAAAATTCTGAAAATTAACTTTAAAAATCATTCAAACTCCTTCGATAATCCATTCAGCAGCCAGAAACCTCTGTGCCCCACGGCCAAATGTGTATCCGTTTTGGCGGTCATCTTCCTGATAAAGTTTTGGAAACGTTTGGAAGTTCTAATGCTATTCTCACTGTCTTAATGGATATATGGATGGATATATGAATGCATGACATTTTAGAATAAAGAATGAATGATTGGTGGATATAGAACTGGTTTGAACAGGTGAAAACATTCATTATCTTCTAGTTTCAGAAACATACATTTCCCTCACTGTGACTCAATGAATATAACCTGGTGTGTGTGTGTGTGTGTGTGTGTGTGTGTGTGTGTGTGTGTGTGTGTGTGTGTGTGTGTGTGTGTCAACGAGAGGTGGTTTCTGCTGTGGTAGGCACTTTGTCTTCCTTTCCTCACCTCTGCTCACTTCTGGTTTACTAATGACCTGTATATATTGACAGACATGTCGCTTGCACTTATGGTATACTCTCTCTTTCTCTCTCTCGCTCTCGCTTTCACTCTCTCTCTCTCTCTCTCTCTCACACACACACACACACACACACACACACACACACACACACACACACACACAGATCCCAGAGGAGCTCTGAAGCCTCGCTACCTCCAGACCTGATTAAGATAGAGGAGACAAACAATAAAAACACCAAGCTTTCCACGGCAAGGTCAACAACACAAGAACATACATGCACACACAGATTCAAGGAAATAAACACATTCAAAATACAAACCAGGAAAGGATAATCAGTTGAGTACATTTTAGTGTTCAGCCCCTTTGGCTTGAGGCACCTGAAGCCCTGCTGAATACTAAGCTGCAACTTGATGTAGGAAAGTACTCAAGATGTACTGTGCAGAGGTCAGAGACCACCCATTTCTAGTGAAACGACCATTCAGTGCAGATTGTTAATGTCAAACAATAATGTAGGAAAAACACTTGCAAAAGGTGAAAGTCAAAGGAAAATAAGTGAAAAAAACAGGATTTTCCAAAACTGGAATTCAAAAAATTATTGCAAGATAGAGAAAATAAGACTGCTAACAACCGTGAAAGTAGACCACCAAAACTATCACCACCAGATAGACGCTACTTAAAGCTTTCATCTTTGAAAGATTGGAAAATATCAAATCTGAAGAAATCCACAGTTGTTTCTGTCGATCTTTCCACTGTGAGAAGACAACTCAATGATATGGGTCTGAAAAGATGTGCAGCTGTCAAAAAGACGCTACTGAGAAAAGACGACAGAAAAAGATTTGTATGTATAACAATATCTGGAGTTGGTGATTTGTTTTTGATTGGAGGCCTCATGAATGCTGATGAATACAAAGAACTTCATGCAATACCCTCTGGAAAATTAATTCTACAGCAAGATAACCTCAAGCACACCGCTGAGAAGATCAAGACGTACTTATCAAACAAATAATAAATAAGCCGCTGGTGTTCTCACAACAACGGACTGACCACCCCCAGAGCCCAGACCTCAACATCATTGAATGTGTTTGGGATTACTTGGAGCGTGAGAAGCAGAAAATGCAACCGACTTCTAAGACTGAGCTGAGGTGTTTACAAGAAGCATGGAAAATATCCCTGCAGATTTCTTTGAAAAACTCAAAGCGAGTCTCCCGAAAAGAATGGAAGCTGTACTGAAGGCAAAGGGCGGACTCATTAAATACTGAAAAATGTGATATTATGTTTAGTTGTGGAAGCTTTTGTATACTTTTGTGTTAAATATATGTTTCCTGCATTTTTTTCTGACACTAAAAATAAATAACTTGCACTTAATGGCCGTTTTGAGTGGAAATTAAATAAACAAAAGGGTGGTCTCTGCTTTTACACAGTACTGTATATATATTATATAGTTTATTTATCACTGTGTAAAGATCGAATGCAATGACAATGACATTTTCCAATCACATGGCATTGTTGATGTAAAGTTACTGTACGTGTTCTGGAAAACACTTTAGGAAACTCTCCCTTTGGTTGTTAACTGAATCAAACCAGAGACATCTAGTCTACTTCCCAGTGTAAATGATGTTGAATACACCCAGATCTGAATGAATACATAGTTAATGCATAGTTATGGAGTGCTCTGTAACCTGCTGCTGACAAGCTGAAATCCCCACAACCTACAGAGAACTGGCTTAGCGTGGAGAATGGGGCACTTAGGCAGTTATAGCAAATTAGATTAAACCATCAAAAAGTGAAAAAAGACGGTAAAGATACTTGATTTTGCTGCTGTCTTTGGTGCTGAGAGCTCATTGCTGTGGTGTTTTTTTCTCATGGATTTTCTGTTGATGAACTTTCTGTTCTTTCTGTTTGTCTGTTCATCCATGGTGCCTATTACTGCCCATGCTAACTTCTTCTATTTATTCTAAGCAAACCGCTGTTGCTGCTGCAGAAAACATGAACCTCTCACCCACATCATGCACAGTGGATAGAACTACCTGACACAGCAAATGCAAAAGCTTTCATGAGCTGAGTCGAGGTTGAATCACTCTTGTGTTATATCAATATATATAATAATATATATAATAGAGAGTAGCAAAAGAAATGCAGTCCTGTCAAACTCTGCGGATGTTGAATTGATCCCAAAACAATTCTGCACCAAAGACGTTTCAACGGGGGGTCTATACCCCAGCAGCAGCTCCCCCTCCTCCCATCTCCTGCCATCACCTCCCTTTGCTCCTCCACCTCCTCCTCCCCTGTCATCTATCAGGAGTGATGGAGTGACTCCCCTATTCTTCTCTCCACTTTCCTTCCACTCTTTCTCTTGCCATTACACGTGTATCAAAACACTGTCTGTCACATAGGACTTATCCTGCTGTGTCCACCTCTCTGTCCTCGTCTACCCCCCAACACACACACACACACACACACACACACACACACAGCAGTAATGTCAGTCAGTCCGACAGTGATCATCCATCAGTGTCATGCCACACCCCTTGGCTACATGTGTGCACATTTGGACAAACACACACACACACACACACACATATATATATATAAATACATTCACTATATATATATATATACACTGGGTTACATATATACATTGTATATGGTTTATATATACAATGTATATATGTACTGTACACACACACCCACCTGCATGGTCCAAAACCGCACAAGCACACAAACACACACACACACAGGCCACAGTGACCTTGCCCTGCCCACTGCCCAGGGGTCTCCCTGTAAATAAACACCTCATACATCCATCCCTCCATTTCTGGTTCAGAGCTGTGTGTGTGTGTGTGTGTGTGTGTGTGTGTGTGTGTGAGCGAGAGAGAGAGAGAGAGAGAGAAACTGCATTCCTGTGCCTGTGGTTACCAGCAGCTTTCAAGTCCGAGCAGTACCAGGGCCCCGGAGTGACAGACTAACCTCCCTGCCCCCGACCCCTCCATGGATGAGCATACACACACACACACACACACACACACACACACACACACACACACACACACACACACACAGACGCAGATACAATCACAGACATAGACACACCAGCATACACAGTGAGTGGACACACGTAGAGATAGAAACAGATATAGACACACACATTCACACACTTGCTCACACACACACACACACACACACACACACTGGTCTTATCTGAGTTTATTGCTGAGTTTCCACTCCCAATGAGTAATTCCTGGATTTGGACTCGAGCTGAATGATGTCTCTAATTAACTTTGTGTTCATCATCCATTTCTCTCTCGCCTCTGCTCTCTCTCCCCCTTCCCCTCCCTCCAGTCAGACTTCCCTCCCGGCTGCTGTGTTGTGGAGTGGGAGTCGGTATGATTGCTGCCGGCTTCTCTCTCTCTCCGTGCTTTAATTAGCTTCTTTTTTTTTTTCCCTGCACATCAAGGTTATGGAGGATCCTCCAAAAAGTCAAACAGCACTGGAGGGACTCCAAAATTCGGGCAAGGGTGGGAGTGGGTGGGTATAGAGGTGGTAGAGCGATGCCCCAAAAAAACCCACACATCAGCATGAGCCAAGGAAGAGCATGAACACATAAACACACACACAGACACTAACCCACATATTTTGACACTAATGCATTGCACAGTACAGTGTACAATGTGCACGCATGACTGGTTTGAATGGGTTTCCCGGTACCCAATTTCCAGACAGAACGC
Source organism: Hoplostethus mediterraneus (assembly GCA_034670385.1). Classification (NCBI taxonomy): domain Eukaryota; kingdom Metazoa; phylum Chordata; class Actinopteri; order Trachichthyiformes; family Trachichthyidae; genus Hoplostethus; species Hoplostethus mediterraneus. The sequence continues at coordinate 2,455,478 of JAXDDW010000063.1, forward strand.
ACAAACGCGTGCGAGGTCAGTGGAAGGAGGTGAACGGAAACGGGATGGACACAACTCAAGCTCTAGGGGGGCCCAAATGAGGCGAAGCTGCGTTTGCTCGTGTTGAAATCTTTCAACTTGAGCAAGAAAAACTCGCCTGACGGTCAAGTGGAAGCCAATCAGCTCTGAGCGGGACTGGATCCAAGTGCCTGTAAAATTTCTCCCCCCCACTTAGTATTTACAGCAGGAAACATGTCCAGTGGGTATTTGTGACCAACAACACTGACCGATTGCATTTGTACAAACAATATAGAAAAGCTGAATTGCCCAGAGAAGATTCAAATGTAAGTATAGATAGGAAAATATGTATTGTTTTGTTTTTTTAATTCTGTCTGAGCATATACAGTTACAGCTTTCAAAGTGTCTTATTACAACCACAGACAGAGGAGGATGGGAGGGGGGGGGCGGGTGATGATGTGAGCCAGAGATACATCTACTTGAGAAACCACACTGACGATAAGTGTCTGATAAGTGTCATGATCTATAATAACATAAATACAAACGGGATGAAGAGATCTTCATTCCTGGACCGGCCCGGGGAATCTCTCTCTGCCCTTGAGCAAAGCACTTAACTAGAGCTGCTCAGCGGCGGACAGGAGAGGACCGGTTGCACCGGGCGGCTCCCAGATGTGTGGAACTGTATGAATGTGTATGAAACTATGAAGACTGTGAAGCAAGAAAAGAGCATGATACTCACTTGACTTTCCCTAGATAAATAAAGGTTGACACACACACACACACACACACACACACACACACAAACACACACACACACACTTGGCTGACAGAGAGGAAAAGAAGTGGTGAGGAACATTAGCCTGTAGCTCTGTCACTGGGTCAGAAACACTGTCATTGCAATTTAAGAGATGTGGTGTGTGTGTGTGTGTGTGTGTGTGTGTGTGTGTGTGTGTGTGTGTAGCACCGAGATGTTCTTGCGGAGAGCCTGGCAGTTATATAATGGCCAACACAAACAAACAGAGTCCTTCCAGGGGACCGGAGGAGAGCCAATAGCTCTATGAATTCACAGCACTCAGCCCCAACAGTCTGGTGGATAAACACACGACGAGAAAACACACGAGCAGAAAACACTGTGGGTGATCAGAAAAATACGAAGGGGAACGTGAGAAAAGCTGTGGCGTTTCGTCCACATTACTCAAACAATCCTGCTTTTGTTTTTACTTACTCACTCCCAGCTACAAACCAAGATCAGATCGATGTGGGTTTTTGAAAGCCAGTATCAATACCAATGTTTTTGGAATGAAGCCACCGATAGCTGATACGTTGAGCTGATGTACAATATCTTTAAATGTGATTATTTTCGTGGCCCCAAAAAAACATACTAGAACAGAATTGTTTTCTTGTCCGGGGGCGGGGGGGGGTGGGGAGCCTGACGACAACATTTGGACCATCGTGGGACACTAAATCTCAAAACCCACTGGATAAACTTAAAGCCCCAGGAAACTTGGCTTGAAATAGTAAAAATGAATATATGATATCAAAAGTTTAGTGTCTAATTAAGCATTCGCAAAAATCTGAGTGAAAATAAACGTTCAGAAATATTAGAAAACCTCGTTCAAATGAGTAGGGGGTTCAGAACAGTGGAGTTGAAGTGGGCGTGGTATTTTCTGAGATTTATGACGCAGAGAATTCATTCATCCAATCATTAAACAATGCACGTCAGTTGTCCCGCCCCCAACAGGTGCAACAGCTTGACAGTTTGACATGGGCGGAGCTATCCATCGTGTCAGGATGTCAATCAAATCCTGATCTGACACGCCTACACAGTCCTGAGAAACGGTCTAAACAGCTTTCCAATATTTCTGAATGTTTATTTTCACTCAGATTTCTGTGGATGCTTAATTAGACACTAAACTTTGATATCATGTATTCATTTTTACTATTTCAAGACAAGTTTCCTGGGGCTTTAATATGTTGTTAATATGTTGTGTTTAATATGTTTAATATGTAAAAACAAGCACAGGTTTGCACAGGACAGCAGCGATTTCTTGCTGTAATATAAATATCAATTTGTGCGTTTGAGCGTCGGCTAGATCGCGGGGCTGCGTGACAAACGGAGTGAATGATGTACGATGTGAGAACAGTATATTTTCCTGAAAGCCGTCCGCGGAGGAGAGCAGCAGGCAGCAGGCTACAACGCTTTAGCGAGAGAGTGGGGAGTGATATAAAACATTCGGCATGAAATCAACGGTGAGCTTTGAACCGGCGGCCAAGACCGGCAGCCACCGGGGCGAGCGGGGAGAAGGAGAGAGAGGAAGACAGGGAAGTAAAGGAAGTAAATAATGTGCTCAAATAAAAAAACGTGAATTAGAAACAGGCTCAGTTTTGTTACATTTTGAGTTTAAGCTGCTAAGCAAGATCTGCTTGAATATGGAGTTGAGATTTAGGTGTTTTTTTTTAAGGCAAAACTTTATGTGTAGTCATACGTATAGATATGGATACACATACACATACATACATATAGAGAGACAGAAATACAGTGTGTATCAATAAGCAACTTGTAGCTATCTAGCTATTCAGAAAACAAAATGACATCAGAAATGTCAAATGTCCAGCTATAGTGTGTGTGTGTGTGTGTGTGTGTGTGTGCGTGTGTGTGTGTGTCAACATTCATGCCTGTACGTGTGAGAACATGTGCCACAGTCATCTGCACTTTCCTCTCTTCTGACAAATAATAAGATCTGGCAAGTAATCAGGGCAAAACCAGTAACGCATGCCTGTGTGTGTGTGTGTGTGTGTGTGTGTGTGTGTGTATGTGTCATTGTGTATACATTCATGTGTGCAAGTGTCATTGTAATATGCACTACGGTGCTGGCAAGTATGAGGATTGTGTGTCTTGATAAATCCAACAAGAATGTAAACCTGGGTCTCTCTTCGGCATACAACAGAACAGCTGCTATAGAACGTGCACGCGCACACACACACACACACACACACACACAGACACACACGAACACACTGACTCGCACAGAAATCCGTTTGCTGTTTTAGGATCAAATTAGGGTTGCAGGAATTTCACACTGATGGTAGATAGGAGTTGGTTCACCTGCTCCAGTCTGTTGTAATGGCAGATGAAAGCTCGACTTTTGCTAGATTAGATCTGGCCTCAGATTCTCTGTGGAAAGGCCAAAGCCGGCTCACAAAACACACAGCGAGCCAAGCGATGACTGACGCGTCCATTCACTTCATACGGTTGCAGCACAACCTCACGTGCACGCGCACAGAGTTTCCACACTTCTCCCTGGAAAAGAGGCGGCGACATTTTCTGCTCTGATACTGTGTGATACTATCAAAAGACGTTCACACACACAATATACACACTTTCCTGTGAAATATGTAATGGCACACATGCATGCCAGCCACACACACACACACACACACACACACACTGCAGCTCACACACATGATGCACCCCCCCCCTCCCTTGCCAAAGCCAGACTGAACTTGTTTTCTTTTGAAGGCGTCACTAAAAAAAACATCCTTGCGTTCACATACATATTTCTGGCAGCAGACACACACACACACACACACACACACACACACACACACACACACACACACACACAGAAGATAATTATGACAGTCTAATACTAGACTCAGTGTGCTCTATTAAAGCCCTTGAATACACTTAGCGGTCTGTCTAAACAAAGGCAACTGCTCTCTCTCTCTCTCTCTCTCTCTCTCTCTCTTCATCTCTTTCTCAAAGACACACACACACACACACACACACACACACGGAACAAAGAGTAAGGTAAATGGGAGCTGCTGCATCACGGTGTCTCCTCAAAGAAAACAAACCATGAAATATTCAGTGAAGGCGCTCCATCAACATCTGACTCAGAGCAAACACTCAAAGCCAACAACACCTCACCTCACCTCTCACCTCTCTGGGTCTTCCATCTTCCCTCGCTGCTACAGATGTTTAATCATTTGATTATGCCGTTTGTGGTTTGGAGCCAAACTCACATCTGCCTGTTTAGTTAAGCTGTACATAATAATGCAGATGCGTGCTGCTCAAATTGGGGGTCCCGGGGCACCCACGGGTCCTTTTCACTAGAAAGTCTCCCAATTACAGAATGTATAAGAACGACTATTGTAATGATGGTTCACTCTCACCGCTGTTGTCTCCCCATGTACAGTGTAGCCGGTTGAAACGTGCCTCAAACGTGATACTGTACATATGACAATAAAAGATGTGAACTTGAAACTACAATTCAAAATGAAATCAACAACAACGAAATATCCTCCTGTGTCGGTCACTTATCAAAACGGGGTAACGCTAATATGTGTTTGTGCGACAGTAGACATGTGTTTCCATCTGTTTTCGCTGTAGCCATAGCTATGTTTTCATCCATTTTACCAGCTTCGGTCGCGATCTATCCGTGTGCCGACCCCTATCCCCGCTCACTCATCTATCCGTTAACACAGAGGGCCTGGAGAGCGAGCTGCGCACCGGGGGCCCCAGCGGCTGCACCCGGGGGCCCTCTGTGGGGGCCTGTTGGTGCAGCTGTCCCACTCCGGAGTAACATAAGACCTTATTAGAGTCCATTAGACCTCTCTGAAACTAATAAGAGATTGTCAAATACATCCAAACATTCAGACAACTCACACAGACACAGGAAGTGAAAGCAGGGTTGGGGTGGGGTGGGGTGGGGGGGTGGGGGGGTGTTCAACACTGAGGCATCGTCCTCCCCGCCTGCCATTTGTCCACATATGTTGTTGCCTTCGCTGCTGTCACGTGAAAACCTCGTAAATTCCAACTTTTTTAACTTGAGTTATTTTTGGATCGAAACTGCCGATAGTTGATATTATGTGCTGATCTAAATTCATTACATTTTCATTTTCATGCCCAATTCTAATAAAATGTGTGTTTCCCCCAGAATTGTATTCTTGTAAGGCTGGAAAAACCTATTTTTTTTGTGCCACCTATGACACTGTTGAGCAAAATCCTCATCAATTTATCTGGTCAGCTATCTAATATTCTAAAATAAGAAGAAGCTACATTCATTAGCTGTGGTCAGGGAGGAACCTCCATCATAACATTGTTTTTTTAACAGTATGATATATCGGTCTAATCCTAGTTTACATGGTTCTTTACATGCTGAAATGTCAACTTAATCTCAATCTGAACGTAAGGTAACTTTGCTATCCTCTATCCTGAAAGAGTGTACATTCTACTCCGGACATACGAGGTTTTCATCCGACAGCTGCGGCAGTATCCCCCTGTCTGGACAGTGAGACAGGGCTCCTACGGGCACCAGAGCCCCGGGGAAAGGGCTTCCCTCTCGGCCTTGACAGCAGGGGCTTGACCTGGGAGACCGCCTTTGATCTTTAATTAACACCGGGCACGGCTCCGGAGAGGAGAGAGAGCCGATGAACACGGAGACACCGGACACTAACTAGGTCTAAGAGAGCAAAAGACAGACGGGGGTTCACACCATTCTACTGTTTTCAAACTGCCAGCGTATTTTTTAACTTTAAAGTCAGCAACTGCTTTGGAAGAGATGCTGTACGCGGCTTCTCTTTGGGGCAGAGCGGAGAGGACCACACATGACGTGCACCGAGCCGACCAATCACAACCAAGAGGAGTTGGGGTATCATGCTATACGAAGGCAGCTGATACGTCAATGTTTTTGTTCAGCGTCTAACCCATTTAAACATTTTATACAGACTATTGAAACAACTGTCTTATTTGCTGAGATGGAAGACCCTGGATGACATTTTACATGGTTGAGTTGACAGTTTACCTTTGAACCTGTGGGTTGCTTCACCCTCCCAAACCCCAAACCCTCAACAAAAAAAAAAAACAAAAAAAAGTTGTTGTGGGCATCATTTCTTTTGTGTTGTCCACCAACATGGATGAAGTGAAGCTGATTGTTTAAGTGGGAGAAGTATAAAGAAGTGTACAACCCCAGTAACTGCTTCTATAAGGACAGTCAACAAAAGAAGCCATCTGGAACAATCGCAACTGCCAATCGAAGCGTCAGGTGATGGGACGTTTTTTCGTAAGTACACTTCTTTAGCTGGAGCCAAAGGGTTACTAACTCGTCGTCATTTCACCCGATTAATCCTCATCGCCGTGCCGACAGTAAACCGGCAACAATCCAATCTCCTATGGAGCACGTACATTGTGGCACGCAGCAGACAGGCAGATGGAAAGGCGAGCAGACAGACATACAGAAGGAGCATAACTTCTCTAACCGGCTTCCCGAGGCGACACCAGACGTTCGGCGAGATCGAGTATCTCCAGACTCGACAGTCCGCCCATTCATGCCTCCCCGACACCCGCGACCACCACCGCAAATATTCCACCAGTCACCACCCACTCCGCCCCTCTCCTTCCTACTTGCCCCTATCAGCCCCATCCCGGGTACTCTGGTTCTGATCTTCCCATCGCTGATGAAGTGATACAGAGCAGCTCACTGTATAACTTCTGCAGGCTAGTCCACATCACACACACACACACACACACACACACACACGCATGGAGAAGACACGTTTACACAAGTGCACACACATCCAACCGACACTTCTTTTGAAGGCACAGTCGCACATTCACACACATAGACGCAGGTTGGGCATCGGGGCATTCGAGATTCTGGGCCGACAGATATGAGGTGTGAGAGTCTCCTCATCAAACACTTCACTATCGCAACCTTGGGATGCCCTGCGTATAACGCGTACAGTCAGGACAAGGAGAGGGATGAAAAATAGATTTCATGTTCACATGCACATTGCAGGTCCTGAGATTGGAAAAGGTGCAGAAGAAGAAAAAAAAGAGGGATTATATAGAAAGGAAGGCGGAATAAAGAGCAGCAGACAAAACAAGTAAAGAGTTTCAATGAATAACTGAATGAATATCGGTCTTACTTTGGCAGGCACTCCCTCTCTCCTCGTACCCCGGGTTACATAGACACTTCCCTATGGGTACAAGCCACTCCCCCTCGGTGCTGCAGTACATTCGCGGCGACTCCTCTTCCTTGGAGTGATTGACGCACGAGCCTTTGACCTCCACCAGCGACTGGGAGTCCATGGGCACCGTGTCGGGAAAGGAGGCCAGGTTCCTCACGGTGTACGGGCACTTCTTGAAGTAAACTCTTACCGAAACCAAGGCCACGCAGGCGCCCACGTCCTGAAACGCCAGGTAGAAGCCCTTTTTAGTCATGGGTCCCACCTCGCGCACCTCCGTGTTGAGCTTCAGGATGCGGTCGCCGAGGTCCATCTGGGTGAAGCTCTCGTCGGCGGCGATGGTGTCGATCTTGGAGAACTGGTGCTCCCGGAAGCGGCTGCCCTGGTTGTCATCCGCCTCCAGGTAGAGGAGGTTGAAGGTCTCCTTGCAGGTGCCCAGGACCAACGGGATGGAGTTGCAGTCCCTCAGGGTGAACTTCAGCTCCACGTAGATCTTCTGGGCCGACTGGCGGGGGATCCAGTTGGTGCGAAGCCAGTTGTTCTGGCTGTACTCCATCACGTTGCAGACCTGGAAGGTCCTGATGGGAGTGTAGTGCTCATCCACCCCACTGATCTCCTCCCACTGAGAGAGAGAGAGAGAGAGAGGGAAGGAAGGAGGGGTGGGGGAAAGAAAGAGAGAGAGAGAGAGAGGTGAGGGAGCAACAGAGCAGGAAGAAGGAGGAAAGGTTAAAGAGGAGAAGGGGAGAGAATGAGGAAGGGGGGAAAAGAAGGAGGGAGGAGTGGAAGGAGAAAAAGAGCAGCAAGGAACAGCAAGGAAAAGTCAAAAGAGGGTGAAGGGAGGGAGGATAGAGAAAGAAGGAAGCAGGAAGGAAAGGAATAGAAGATGAAAGAAAGAAAGAAAGAGAAAAAAGACAAGAGAAGGAAAAAGGAAGAAAGAGAATAAAGTGAAGGAGAGAAAAAGAAGGAGGGAGGCAAAGGAAGAGGAGGAGGAAAAGATGAGAGAAGGAAGAAGTGCAAGAAGGAGGAGTGGAAGAAAGAGAAAGAATTACGGGAGCATCAGAGGAGAAAAGATGAAAGAAGAAAAGATAAGAGAAGGAAGGTGAGGAAAGGTGAAGAAGGAAAAATAAAGTTGCAAGCGAGGGAGGAAGGAGTAAAAGGAGAGGAGAGGGGGTGACAGCAGAGGAAAAAAATAGTTATCTTCACCCTTTAAGCATTTACAGATGAATTATTTAACTCAAATGGACTCTCGCTGCATACTAAACATCTAATAAACACTCAGGGTGAAAAATCACCAGCAGATCTTCTAGATTACTCCCACTAATTAAAAGCAAACTTGCTGTCTTAGCCAATTTAGTTTTAGATTGGGGCACTGTGAAAATATGTGAGTCCCCACCGCTATACGGCTTAAATGCTGCTAAATATTAACAAAATCTCATAGTGTTTTTTCTCCCCTTAGACTAACATTTTTTCCACGAAGACATTCAAGCTTGCATCACATTTTCACACTGCTACTGGAAAACGTGCTGATTCCACTATGAAACAAATGTATGGACAAAAGTTGTGAAGAAGTGTACCAGGAACGTTCGTGTCTATCTTACATTTTCCCTCCACTGGGAGAAAGCAATGCGAGAGGAGAGGAGAAAAGAGAGAGAGAGAGAGAGAAAGAGAGGGGAGGGTCATTCCTTTGATTTCAACACACAGCGGGAAGACTCATTGATCATGTGCTTTGGCTGCGCTGTCGCTGGCAAATCACCGCTGAATCAGAGCGATGATGAATGGGCAAACACCTGAAACACTGGGCTCATTGTGGTTGAGGTGACAGTCATTAGAACAAATGGGCCTAAATGGCTAAATGGGTACTTTTTTTTTGTTGTTGTTGTTGTTGTTGTTGGTACAATTCTGAATGGGTGTGTGCGCCTGAATGAGCAATGCCCTCTTCAAAGAGAGAGGGAGAGATGCTGTCTGGATAAGCGGAAACTGAATTATCACTCAGTTCGCACATACATTAATGGAAACACACACACACACACACACACACACACACACACACACACACACACACACACACATACATTGACATGAGACTGACTGTGATGTGTTTGAAGTCACAGAGCAGTCAGACTCAGAATGTGAACAAAAAGAAATGAATGACAAGTTGAAAGTTTGGCTTCTCTATTATATAAGTAATCTGTGTGTGTGTGTGTGTGTGTGTGTGTGTGTGTGTAACTGTGTGTGTGTGTGTGTGTGTGTGTGTGTGTGGGGGTGTAAAGCATATCTGTGAGTGTCTGGTGTTCAAGGAGCTCTCAGACTGAAGGATGGCCGCTTGCTTTTCATCTCACAATAGAGTTAATGAAACACCCTTGAGAGAGAGAGAGAGAGACAGAGAGAGACAGAGAGAGGGAGATGAAAAGAGAGGGCGAGCTAAAGAGAAGAAAGGCAAGCGGAGAGAGAGAAACTCCATCGATGTTTAGTCTCTTCCTTCATCCTTTCTTTAGCGTCACCTCATTCATCAGAGAGCAGTCCAGGCTCAGTCTGTGGGTCTGAGCATAACAGGGGA
>JAXDDW010000063.1:2470000-2490000 GCA_034670385.1 Hoplostethus mediterraneus
CACGTGATCCTCTTCTCTAGTGTTTGCTGAAGGCAAGAGGTCAACAAGGGAGGAAATGCGAGCCGCCATTGATCAGATTTGTGTCCAGTTCAGCCCTGTTAAGAGTGAGAGTGTGTGTGTGTGTGTGTGTGTGTGTGTGTGTGTGTGTGTGTGTGTGTGTGTGTGTGTGTGTGTGTGTGTGTGTGTGTGTGTGTGTGTGTGTTTTTGTGTGCGTATGACCGTATGTCTGCTGCACTCCTACAGCTGGAGGGGTGGCTCTAGAAACTGGAGCGTCCACAGCAAGTGCAGAGCCAGCTTACGTTTCCAACTCCAGAGAGGTCGCAGGGTCACAGACACGACAACTGCAGTGCATCAGTCAAAGGGCTTTTCATCAGACGGTCTTACCAAGGAGAAACCACACACACACACACACACACACACACACACACACACACACACACACACCTCATACCTCCTCCTCTTCCTTCGCCACTCTCCCTCTTTACCAGACCCTAGCCATGTCCTGCTAATCCTCTTCAGTGGCTTGCTCAAGGGCACCTCGACGATAGTTGTCGAGGGAGGGGAAAACGTTGCTCATGGCCTTTCCTCAATTTTACTACAATGAGGTATATTTGTCGAACTATGGAAAGCATTTGTTATGTTTGGGGTGTATTTGTTACACTATGATGTACATTTGTTATGCTATGCCGTATATTTGTTATAATACGGGGTATATATTTCTTGTACTATGTACTTATACCCTCTATATAACCTCTTATACACATTATACCTCTTCCTCTTCCCTCCTCCTCCTTCTGACCGGGCCCTAGCTTCGCCCCACTAATCCTCCTTTATGGATGGGCTTTTCTCAGCACACTCTCTCTCTCCCTTTCTTAGAGGGCGGGGGGCTTTATGTCGGTTAGGCTGAATTTGAGGACGGGGTGGTGGGGAGCCCTAGGGTGGCTAGGGTAGGAAGTAAAAGCAGCAGTCTGGACTCTGAGGGGATAGAGGGGAAAGCTGGCCAACTGAATTGGTGGTACTTGTCCAAAGAATAAAGAGCCATGCCATTAACACCCCCTCCCCCCAGAGGAAGGTGTGTGTGTGTGTGTGTGTGTGTGTGTGTGTTTGTATGTGTACTTGAATGTGTGTGGCTTCCAACACATGATAGAGTTTCTCAGTATTCCCTACAGTATATGGAAAAGTGGAAAGAGGATCCTAGTTTCCCTCAACTGAAAGAGAGATCTTCAAAACCAGCTCCCAGTGTTATTGTTGTTTCTGGTAAGAGGCATACGCCCTTTTCTATAGAAGTCAAGCTTCTTCATTGAGAAATAAAACGTATGCCGATACCATTGTTACTTAGCTTTTGTACAGACTTACTGGAGTTCTGTCTGGGGGGGGTTTAAGCCCCAAAATAAGACATGTCTTGTGGCTTGTAGCTGTAATAAACTGTTTCCATTCAACTGTTAATCACCTGGATTGAGGCGACTAAAGAGGCTTCTTGAACATATAATAACTTAAAAACACAGCAGAAAAAAACAGGAAGAAGCTTTAAAGAATTGATCAAATCCATTTTCAAGTGTTGCGCTATGAGAGTGAACCAACCCTATGCTGTTACTTACTCGTCAAATGCATTTCCATCTGGCTCAAGTGAGTGTTAAAACCTTTTTTTTGCGAACTGAATTGACCAGAATTTGCAGCTCCCATTCTGCTTTTCTGATTCAAAAGTTTGGATGGATCCCCAGCTATAGTTGTCCCTCATAGATCTATCCCGTATTGGTACTTGCTCTCTGCACTCTCACATGTTGTAAATTAGAACTAGATGTCCAATATTGCTAAGCTAAACTTGTGTCTTTTACTTCTGAAAGCTGAATAGAACAAAAAAAAAAGTTCCTTTTGGATGCAGAGCAGCAACTCAGCAGCATCCACTGCTACATGCAAGTGGAGCTTCTCCAATAGTTACATCTGTACGCATCCATCAATAATACAACATATTTTATACCCTCTGCACACACTCCCCTGTTCTGCATGCACAGCCGCTGCCTGGGATGTTGGTTTGTTGCTGAATAATGCTTTCAACGCATGCGAGGGTGTAATCTTTAGTCACTCTTTAGTCCTGTGAAGGGCCTAAGCCCCCTGGACGCTGCTCAGCCATCAGCCTCCAAGACAGATAACAGTAATTCTGGATCACACACACACACGCATGCAGACACGTACATGCTCATCAGTTCGGTGACGACGGAGCGAGCATCCTGGGGAGGCTAAGCTCTTAATTTGTTCTGACCGGAGCAGGCCAATAGCCCCGGCCTCTCCATCAATGTGTGTGTGTGTGTGTGTGTGTGTGTGTGTGTGTGTGTGAGGCCTCAGCGCCACTGCCACATTATGAGAAATCATTTGTGAGCGGCGGTCTCCCAGGGCAGGCTGCTTATCGGAGCGCAGTCAGCGGATGACGTGAGTAATTACAGATGATTCACCTTGAGGACTTGATCATCAGCAATCTCTCTTTCTCTCTCTCTCTCTCTCTCTCTCTCTCTCTCTCTCTCTCTCTCTCTCTCTCTCCAGAGGCATTTTCGTTTAAGAATGACATTGGCTCCCACGTACCTCCATCATTTTGTCAACTGTATCGCTACAATGCTTTTTTTTCTGAACTTCTGCAGAGTAAATACTTGAAGAGTTGAAATAAAACAGAGCTCGCTGCACACATGCTGCATAGCCTCCGACACACACTCAAATATTCACTGCTGGCTCACCTCCCCAATATAGAACACACTTTCCTACTCGCGCCGAATGTGAATAACTTCTTTTAGCCCGACAACATAAATCTCTTTCTTGAAAGGTCATACAAATTGCCTGCAATTGTCCTCAGACTAAATGCATGTTAAACAGCCAACAGTTTTTCCTTGAGGCATTTTTTTTTGGTTCAACCTCCGTGTTAGCATGGTGCCAGCGCTGTATATGGTCGAGGGAAACCAGGTTTGGCAGCTCCACGGAACAAATGACTGGATTACCTTAAGCCACTGCCAAGGAGTAATTCTAACACTTAATAAAGGAAAATGGAGTAGGTATGTGTGTGTGTGTGTGTGTGTCGGTGTGTCGGTGTGTGTGTGTGTCAGTGGGCCAGCCCCGAGGCCCAGTAGTCTAACTAGTTAGACAAATAAACACAATGAGAGAGCCTAGTGGAGAAACTGTAGTAGCTGAGGGCAACTGATAGATGAGGCTGCAGAGAACTTTTCCAGGACTGTCAGCTGAGGTTACGGCCACACACTTGTCAAATGTAATCATTTGCCGCCGTCGCAGGAAAACTTTTTTTTGCATTGTAGACGAACCGCAACCATATTTCGAAAATGATCGCCATGGATTTTTGAAATTACAGGCTGAGTTTTTGGACGTAATTAATCCGGTGGCCAAATTCGGGCACACACTCTTTGATTTGAAATTTCAAGCTCCTCCAAAAATGCATGATTGCATGACACTCTCCTTCGGGCAGGAAACTCTGCAAAAAGTGTGTGTCCAGATTTGTCCACCGCCATAGAACGGGGTGAAGGGAATTGTCAAGGAATTTTTGAAGAAAAATGAATGAATAAACGAAACACAAACTCCAACAATAGATTTACAACGTTTTGATGCAACAGCGGTGAAATGATGTCTATGGCTGTTTGTTGGTGGTTGGTACTCTAAATAAGGGGCTTATCAACCTTAAGTTAAACCCCTTTAATGCCGTGATCTTTCTTTTAAAAGGCACGCGAAAACACACGAGCACACACGCGAACATGCAGTACATTTTTTTCCTTAAGCATCTCGACCATATGGCGAGCTAGAAAACGCTTAACCTTTAACCCACGAGACGGAGAATGGACAAAAAAACCTCAAAAAGAAATGTGGGTTAATCTGCACTCGGTTCATTTGGTCAGCGTGAAGTAGTGAGGAACACAGGACCTTGTGCAAACACATGCCGTTGAATCCCACCTCCCTTTATGTTGGTGCACAGTCAGTATATTCAGACATACTGCGGTTATATAGTGATATAATATACTCACCCCATGCGACGGGTAGGATATCCACCCTAACTCCCCCTGGCTTGCTTTGGAGTCCAGCAGGTTGACTGCAGGGAGGAAGAGAAAGAGAGAGGGGGAAAAAAGAGAGAACATATATGAGTGTCTAGCCCTTGTTAGCCCCAATTAGCCTATATCTAATCCCACAGGAGGCCCCAGAGAGATCACCAACCTAGAGCTCTGATCACAACTCTATTTACCCAGCTGCCACACACACACACACACACGCACACACACGCACACACACATAAACACACGCACACTTCCTAAGCTAAGCAAACACCGAGGGCCGACTGTCTTGTCCTGCCTGTGTACAGCATCAGAGCATCAAAGAGTTGTCAAACTTTGTAGAAAAGTCAATGTTTTGAGAATCGGAATAAGAAGTCAATATGTAATCCTCCTTTCTACCTGGAATCAATGTGCATCCTGGCTCATCATATTTTACATGTAACCAAGATGTATTGAAGATCGAATCCCCTAAGCTCCAGACGTGGTGAGAGACGGACAATGTAAATGCCTCCACTCCACATAGAGTTAGAACTGATAGAGTTATGTAGAATAACAGTGGGTTTTTTCTATTCATTTCAAGATTTTCCTTCTGTTTCTCACAAGGAAGTGATAAATTGGAGTAATTGGATTGCATAGCGTGGTATATTTCACTAGATAAACAAGTGTGGCACTGAAATATGTCAGATAAATCTCAGTGGACTTTAGTGTTACCAGTGGGAACAAAATAACACTCCAACTTTTTCTGGAAAAACACAAGAAGTGGCATGTCGACTATGAAGTGTGGATGGTAACTATTTAACTCTTTGATTTATAAATGAAGAGTTTCTTCACTTGTAAAATGTGCCTCAGACTCACTGAGAAAAACTCACTATTGAGTAAAATGTATTTACATCATTAAAATCAATCAAATAACAGCAAGCAACAGCAATTTTTATTTTCTGGAAGAGTGAAATCATTCAAATGATCAAATGATTTTACAATAATTAACTCATGCAACGAAAACACACATGAATTTCTATGCCGCAGTGATTAACAAGATGCGTACTCATGATGAAAAGTAAGGGGATGAAAAATCAGCTAATGAAAACAGATAGAAAGTCATAAATTTACACTGTCCCTACTTTCTCTCCCTTAAAGTTAGAGCCTGCAACTGACTCAGCCTCTTTTTCCTCGCCTTGCTGAGAGCAAAGCAGTTCACAGCTCTATAGTGTTCACACACACACCCACACCCACACACACCACACACACACACACACACACAGCAAAAGTGAAGCAGCAGTGCAGACAGAGATACAGGCCCTGCAGCTGCAACTCTATTCACTGTGAAAATATAGGGAAAATATTCAGCCGAGATCCCTCCATTCAGAGCCGCCGTGCAACCCTACAGTAAACAAGAGCTTACGCATCTCTAAAGACAAGTCAAAGAGGCTGTCTGTAGGTTACAAGGGACTGCTGTAACACTGTGAAAACTCTATTTTAGTCTTGCGCAATCCACCCTTCACAGGGAGCGGAAACTAAATTTGCGGAGATAAAAGTGCATTTTTTTTGCCACGCTGTGAACTATTTTTTTTTGTTTTTATTTCACAATAGAAGAAAGGTTGAGGTGGAAATCGTTATTTTTCTTCAGGCAAGCGCGATAGCTATCAACCGATACGCCGACAAAGAGACTGAAAGGGAAGGAGAGGGAGGAAAAGACACCCACACACACACACACACACACTTGGAGACTTGTTATCGAATTGTAGGCTGAAAAAGAAATAAATTGAGCTTCACCTGAGTTGTAGCCATGGCAGGCCGATCGGCCGGCTGAGTGGCAGTAGACAGATTCCTATTAGAGCCTAATAAAGCTATCTGTTCATGTCTGATAATAGCAGCTCAGCACCCAGGCCCATTGCTTCCAATTTACATTTCTCAACGAGCCGAGCCCACCACTCAAATTGAGCTGAGCGGGGGAATTTGAGAGCAGAAAATTAGACGGCTCTCATATCGCATGAGGAAAAAAAAGGCCCCCTCCAGCTGCACGGGGCTGGGGAAATCAGCACCAACACACACACACACACACACACACACATATGCATTAACACACAGATTTGTGCACAGTTACACACTTGCAGAATCACACTACAAAAAAATGCACACACACACACGCCCATCCACAAATCTAGAGCATCAAAACACGTTTGCTGACATTCTCATTCACTCCACACACACACACACACACACACACACACACACACCAAAAGATGCACACACACACGTGCACTCACAAAACATGAGAACAAACACACAATTTGCTGACATTGTCTGTCACTCACACAAACACGGACACACACACACACACACACACACACACACACACACACACACACAGTGAGCGTCAGCCAAGCATGCAGCCCCTGCCCTAACACAGAGTGGCTCCAAACGGGGAACTGGGAGTATTAATAGCAAACTGAGCCAGCACCGTCTGAGAGGGAGCAAAACATCACAGTGGTAAGAAACAGGTGAATCGATACGTAACACAAACAAATCTAGCGATATCTCTCTCTCACACACACACACACACACACACACACACACAGACAACAGCTGGGAGGAAGACCTAGGAGAGCACACCTCATTACAGGCAACCAGAGCAATGGGAATGGCAACGGTGCTTTCATCGTAAAATGGAATATACCAAGTTTTTGGTAGATTGGTACGTTGGTCAACTTAGCCGTGACGTGATCAGAACATAGACGGCAAAATCATCCGTGTGGCAGATCGTTGGCTCGGATGCTCCATACTCACAGAGCGTACGCCGTGTTGAGTGATAGTAGGTCACGAGCTTTATCCAGAGTAAGAAGCCTGATCTTTTAGTAATAAATGGTTGTTTGTAGCTTTTATTATGTGGCCAGTAGATTCATACATTTTAAAAATGAAACATCAGTAACTGTAGCCAGGTTTATTTTTTTGAACTATGTCAGCTGAGCAGCCACGTATTCATCCGCTCCATTCCTATGGGAACGGGGGGAAGTAGTCCCTGCAACAGTACATTATTCATGCATCACATTGTGTACATTTTCTCCTGCACATAACTGCCAAACTTCTCCGTATAATTTAGCATTACTTGCCCATTTAGCTTTAGAGCTGCTACAAGTTACACTAGTCAACTACTATCACCTAACAGAGCTAACAACCTACCAGGGACACGTGGATGCTTTTAATGTCTATGTTCACCCCAAAACTGGGTGTATTCCTTTAATTCTTTCTGGCCATGGTGATCATTTCCTCTCCTCCCAGCACTACCGTAAACTCACTAGCAGCAACGTATTATATACAGGATCACAACAGATGCGGCGAATGTTTAATCCTCAGCGACAAACGCAGTAAAGACAGTCCCTGATTAAAATGTTGGATGAGTGGAAGAAGACACCGTCAGTCAGAGACGCCGGTCTAGAATCAACGAATGGCTTGATCAGCAGAGCACAGGCCCTCCCATGTGGACTGAGGTACTCTGGATGAACAACAAAGCTCTCACTTGGTCGCTATGTACTGGAATAGAATAGAATAGAATAGAGCAGAACAGAGAGGAACATAATGTAACAGAATAGAATAGAATAGAATCAAGCAGAACAGAGAGGAACATAATGTAACAGAATAGAATAGAATAGAATCGAGCAGAACAGAGAGGAACATAATGTAATAGAATAGAATAGAATAAGAATAGAATAGAATAGAACAGAATAGACATGTGCATATGGTCTCCACATGTTCCCCTGCTTGTACTGAACAACGTGGAGGAGGTTTTGTTTGTCTTTGCAGAGTGGGTTTGTGGATGTGAGGGTGGCGGGCCGCAGTGCAGGCAGAGCAGGGCGACTTGTGTCTGTGTTAAAGGGTGAAGTGTTCACCTCCCATTATGAATTATTCAAGTGCCGAGTCGCTCTGTCTGATGTTGCTGCTACTGGCCCAACCCCTACACCCCCCATTCCTCCTTTTCTTTCTTTCTTTCTTTCTTTTTCTACACCTCTATTTCTATCCCTATGTTGGCACAAGAATAAATCCACATACGTACACACATATATACAGCATTCCTGCAGACATACTATAAGCACATTCACACAGTCATATTTCTACATACACACACACACACACACATCTTTTCTCTCATTCTGAAACACCAAAACACATTCTGTGAAATTGAGGATGCCACTCAAAGTGCATCCCCATCTCAGTCTCTGGTCTACACACACACAGGGAGAGAGAGAGAGAGAGAGAGAGAGAGAGAGAGAGAGAGAGAGAGAGAGAGAGAGAGAGAGAGAGAGAGAGAGAGAGAGAGAGAGACACAGAGACAGAGAGACAGAGAGACAGAGAGAGAAAGGGGGTCTATTTTTAAAGGAGGGGGATGTGTAAGCACATTTCCAGCACCTCTGAAAGGTACCATCGCTCACAAAACACCCATCGGTCCCAGCGGGGCTGCTGCGCCAGGCACGCCGGGCCAAGCCTCCCTTCCGCCGGCTAAAAATACCGGGGCCTCGCGGCGCCCTGCAGCGGGCCACCATCATACCACACAAGGGGCATTTTGCACCACAGTGAAAGCAACGTTGATTTTCAACTATGGAAAAACGACACTTTCCAGCCAAAAACAAAACTGCCCTAACATCTGTCCGAAGTTACCCAGCACCTCAAAATTGAGATCCTCAAGTGGGGATTTCCCATTTTTCCCCAAACTTTTTATACAAACCCATTAGGACTAAATGGAAGCCGCAAAATTTACTTTTTTAAAGAAATGAAGATTGTTGGTGTAGGCATGATGCCGAGATGGGACAGAAGATTAAAAAGGCAACTGCTAAAGGTCCGACATTGCTTATGAACTGGAGAGGAAACTCCCCTTAATTATAAAATAATGAAACAAGTTTTCCATCGTCCAGTTTAAAGTCGAGAGGCTTATTTGCATAGAGGATTTTACTATGTAATTTATTTATTTATTTATCTATTGAGTTGAGCCTCCTATCATGAATCCCATGGAGTTTATGAAAACGCTGGCTAAACTATGAGGCCGTTAACCTGCTTCCCATTTTGCTGATATCTATATTTCATATAGCCAACTAATATGTCTGTGTCGTTAAACAACGTGATATGTCTTTTTTTTTGGTACAAATTGTGATTATATGCTTATCTCTGAATAACACATGCTTTTCCATAATCAAAAACCTAACTGGTTATAAGAGCTGCGCATTTCTAGTTTAGATCCAGCAGTATAGGCTTCAGGCCTACAAGTGAAATTCAACCCAACATTCTTCATTCTTCAGTCACGTAAACATATTGGCTTAAGTGACAAATAACCACTTAAATAAGAAATTAAAAAAACAACCAATTAAAAAGCAAAGTAATTCACGAGATCCATAATTCTTGTTATTTTTCCCAATGAAAAAATGACACGTCTCCGCTGCCTGTGTAGGCCTGTGTACCTAACACCATCAGTTATTCAATGCCAAAATATGTGTTGTCTGAAGTTTGCCATCATTAAAAAGGATGTAAAGGGAAATATATAAAGGGACAAAGGACTATAAATAATTAGCTATTTCACTAGACAACCCTATGAATAATCAAATATGCTATTATGAATTAAAAATCCTTATAATATTCCTATAATATTCCTGTAGGCACTTACTGCCTGTAGTTCAGTGACTATAGTGAACTGTTACTTTATGGTAGTTTTATCTGCTATGGTTTACTACCACTATAATATATTATTATTCTCATTGGAACTCAAGGTTAAGGCTGTAATATTTTGTATGTCATCCTTCGAAAATGTATCATAGGGTTACTATAGACAAGGTGTTTTCCGTAAGGGTAATAAATAGGTCACTTCTCTGTCGCTGGAAACTGAAATTATTATTATAGGAAAGGCGAACGTCTTGCCCTTGGCATTAAACCCTGACTGAGAAAATAAACATACATAGCATGTAAATATCACCAGAATACAAATATATTTTCAAGTTCAACATGTGTTTTGGTCCATATATGCGCTAGCAGCCTGTATGGATTTCTATAGAATAGCGAGAGCGGCTCGACACTGACACTCTCTGGCAGATGAACGTGTTGGAAAGGTGAATTTACTCATTTATTGACTGATCTGGTTTTTATTTTGACATTTGTCTCTTTTTGCACTCATATCGACTAACCTTGTACGACTGGTTAGCAGATGTATTGCTTTCTCTCTTTTCTGGCTTACACGCGCGCGCGCCAGCCTTTTCTTCTTCCTTTCTTTCTCTCTCACATACACTCTCTGTCTAACTCACATTCTCTCTCTCTCTCTCTCTCTCTCTCTCTCTCTCTCTCTCTCTCTCTCTCTCTCTCACACACACACACACACACACACACTCTCTCTCTCTCTCTCTCTCTCTCTCGCTCTCCAATGGGTATCGTACGGGCTGATAGGCTATAAAGGCGACCTGAAATGCTGTCTTGTGACAATCATGAGCACGCTGAGACTAATACACATTAATCTTGGTTGATATGACAATAAACTATTCAATTCAATAAACTTGAATCTTAAATCTTAGTAACATTATAATGAGAAGGGGTTCTCAGATTCAAGGGCAAAAGCAAGTAGACTAACAATACTTGACTCAATGGTTAATAATCCCTTTTCGCCGAATCTCACAAAATAAAATGTACTTTTTTCGATTAGCCCACTGATGCAGCCATACGAATCACGTACTATAATAATTTAGACCGACTGATCTCATGGATTGCATTAAAAAAATCAACGCAGTGTTGTCTGAAATGAGACATGACGTATACAGAGGCCAAGCGGGTTGCAAAGTCATAAAAGGTCGTATTTAATGCAATAATACAGTAGAAGAACATCGTTTTTTACTTGTTATCGTGAAAAACTAAATTCGTTGGTCAGAAGAAATTATATTTTTTATATTTCAACTTTTCGAAGCAACTTTTTAAAGCAAAATTATGTTTCTAAGCAAATTTTAACTGTAGGGTCATATAGTTGAAAATCAAACAAGCCCTATAGGCGTTTAAGGTTCTGGTTGACCGTAACTTGTCCTTAACTTTATATTACTGGGGATTAAATCATGATAAATCATCAATGTGAAACAGTAAGATCAAGCCATCGGTGTTGTATTTGGATTATAGGTTACCTACTATATTCTGAGCTATATACTATTTTCTCTTGGACTGTTAGATTAGGGTTGGCCTTCTTGCCGTGGCCTATTTAACTTACATTCCCCAATCAAAGCTCGTCCTTCAAAGATTGGGTCACAAAAGTAGCCTACGGGCTGCAGGAGAAACAAAGGCTGGACAAAGACCTGCACTGAAGAGCTACGAAAACATGGATTGGAAAGTATTCAGATACCTACATCTTTGATCGTGATCAAATTGTATAGTGCTGTTTAAAAACCCCAGTAACAAAGACGCTGCATTCAGTCTTAGGTGGTGTGCCATTCAAAAGTCCATTAAAGTGTCTCTAAACATCTAATTACATGTGTGTAGACTTTACTATAGGCTTCCTCGGATTTAGTTAATTACCTGATTGGTGCTAAGGGTGCATAAACCGCCTTAAACTGTGTGTGTGTGTGTGTGTGCGTGTGTGAGAGAGTGTAGTAGTAGTTGTAGCCTCTACCTCAGTGACCCACGTGAAGCAGCTATTGAGAAAGTCCGTGGAACTGTACAGTCACCATGCATTATATGGAGTATTCCTGTTTTTTTAAACAAAATAACCTCACGTGTGGTCCCAGAAATCCTGCCCCTATAGCTTGGCTGACAACTGTATTTTTTTTTTCCTAAATGCAGTTTTAGTAGGTCGACATATATCCTATAAATCATTGCTCAAAGCGCATCCAACACGCGTCCTTCTCTGTGCCCTGTACCCAAAAAGCCCCTTTCTTTGCCTCTGTCCACACTGCAAAAAAACAAAAAACATTTGAAGAAGTCATGTAGTGCCGAGTCGTCGCATCTCATCTTATTTTGAGAGATCGTTTCAGTTGTATCCAGTGCATTTTCTTGAATCAACCTCGTTCTGCTTTGTTTCAACACATTGTCACTTGTTTCTACAAAATAAAAATCACGAAACAAGTGAAGCTGCGTTGGCAACGTAGGCTACATGCGTCTCACCCACATCGGCAGAATTTTCCACTTTTTTAAGACTAGATATGACTCTAAATGACTTGTTAAGATGGACATTTTGCAAGATCACCTGCCCCCAAAAGCGACAGTATAGGTCGGACAGTCCAGGATTTACTCAGGATACAAACCATAACAACAACCATCCGCGTTTTTACGCACCGTGCTATTGTGCGCATCATCCTCCGTTTATTGCCGTTACAAATATACGTGACTGTAACCTGTCTGGGACGTGTACCCCACACGAGTTCACAGATAAACCGTAAACTGATCAACACGAACCGCCGCCACCGGAAAAAAAAAAAAAAAAAAAAAGCACCAACACCGGAGTTTCCTTGCTGATGTGATAGCCCGGTAATAACTCCGTGAAGGGCGCTTTGGAGTCTGTCTCGCCATAGTGCCACTAATTCAACCCCCATATAAACAAGAATAAACCTCGTGTTCGTGACATTAACCGAAATAAGGCGACATTGTCTGATTGATTTGGATTTATTTTCAAGTTTCGTTATTTTTTTCATATCTAGATTTGCCTGACAGCCGTCCGATCCCGGTCCACGCCGATCCACAGCGTCACTTTAAACTGCGCTTTGGATCATATTATTATCATCTGGACTGTAAAAGGTCCGCGGCGAGCGCACGGTAGTAGCCCCGATATGAGCTATAGCGCACCATTCCCCACACACACACACATGAACACACATGAACACACACACACACACACGCTCTGACAGCTCCCTTACCTTCATTGGAGGGATAGGTGATGGGAAATGCTGGAAGTACGCAGGACAGAAAAAGAGGTAAAATAAAAAGGAGTGATCGCGGATTGCAATCCATGGCGGCGGTTCAGAGGTACATAACTCCATGAAGCCACTGACTGATCTGCGAACGTCTTCTCTCCAGTCCGCTTTCTCTCTCTCTCTCTCTCTCTCTCTCTCTCTCCCTCTCTCTCCTCCTCTCTCACTCTCTCGCTCTTTCTGGTTGGAGCAGTTTTCCGCTGGGTCCTACAGAGCCTGACAGAAAAAAAACACACTGCTCAAGTTCACCAGAGGTCATTTTACATGTATAACCATGGGTCTGTTGGATATGGCATGGTGTGGCACTCATCATACCTCAGCCTACGTGAGTACAACTTTGATAATGGTGTTTTTTTTATCATTATAATGTAGAGAAAAGATTAAGAAAAGACAAATCTAACATAAAAAAAATCACGTCAGGGGAGCACTCAGGACCAGGACCCTCTAAACTGATAGTTTGGTGACTTACTAATAATTACTTATCTTGTGAGTCATCAGTCGCTGCTCCACTTTGTCCCCAGAAATTCAGTCTATTTACATCAGTGGGCTTTGAAGTTTTGGGGGTGAATTATTTTAGATACAGGGACGTTGCTATAGTTTAGGGTTTCATGATTTGACACCCCTAATGATGAACAGAAGACTATGACGTACCATTCAGAACACTGAGCATTATACTTTCCTTGGCCCGCTGAAAGCAGCTGAATCCAGGATCCACAGGCCTGTATCCCAAACAAGCCATGTGAATCTAATCTAGCCCACTGAACAGCCAATAAGAACCCCTTGCTTTTAATCTAGACTATGGAGCAGCCAATAGGGAGCTGCCTGGAGGACCTCTTGCTGCTAGGTCAACAATATCAAAGGCCGAGAAGAAGTGGAAATTGCGCCAAAAGCCACTAGGATGATTGCACAAAAATACATTTTCTCCCATGAGAATATATCCTGTCGTGATATACGTAATAAATACTGTACTTACTGTTAATAATTTGTTAATAATTTGTATAATGCCCTTTGCACATTCCCGTGAGCATTGCCACTTTGCATTTCACTGCATGTATGTGTATGTGACTAATAAAAACTCTTGAATCCTTGAATCCTTGAAATATGAACCACATATGAAGTTCAACAAGATTAATAGATATGAAAGCGTGTAAATCCTCATAAA
This sequence comes from Hoplostethus mediterraneus, assembly GCA_034670385.1. NCBI lineage: Eukaryota > Metazoa > Chordata > Actinopteri > Trachichthyiformes > Trachichthyidae > Hoplostethus > Hoplostethus mediterraneus. The sequence goes on from JAXDDW010000063.1 coordinate 2,484,115, forward strand.
CTCAGTTTGCCCACCTTTTTAGTCTGACATAAATCATCAAAAAAGTAGTGATGTAAATTACACAAAGGTTGGGTCTTTAAAGGAAAATGATGAATGCTTTTCTGACAATTAAATATTTTTGTTGAGTGATGGTTGTTTTCCTTATGATGATCACTGAGTGGAGGTCACAGTTTTAGTAGACACCTTTTCATTTACTTTGTGACTTCATACAGTATAATCTACTGTCTATATGTCTATATGTGTGGTTTTCTAAAAATATAATTCATTTTTGGTGATGTTGCTGGTTGCTTGTCTTATGACGATCATCGATGTATGAGAGGGACATGTGATGTGCTTCTATTCGGTTCTACCGTTTGTATTTCTATGTGAGGGCCGTTAGGGGCCCCTGACACCACAATAACACTTGATGTGCACTGACAGGCTGGGGTGGTAATGTGACGTCAGGGCCCTCACTGAGAAACCAGCTGTTGTGGTGGGGGGGGCGTGGAGGGTGGAGGTCAGGAAGGGATCTGATGTATGGGAAAAGCTAGGGGACAATGCACTAGTTTGTCAAATGATATTATTTGTGTTGCTCAGTTTGTATTCCTGAATGTAATGTACAAGTAAGAAGTTTCACTCAGAGTACCCATTACGAGTATTTCAAATAAATAGTACATCAAAGAGGATTTTCTCCGTGAAATGAGAAGAAAACCTTTTATTAATTATTTAAATACAACTTTTTGTTTACTTAAAAATGCTAAAATAGTTTATAAAGTATGATTAAATATTGGAGGAGACCTATTATACAAAGCAATACACCATGCTATAAAATAATGTTTCATTTGAGGAAATGTGTGTAGGCCAATACAAATGAAATATTACATTTTGAAAAATTGCTACTCATATGTAACATTCACATGCTTCTGCTTTTGGAGGACAAATCTGCCTTTTTAATGATTTTATTATCTGTCTTCCTCAAAATATAATTTAGCAGGCAGTGTGTTCAAAGTTACTGGGCCATTTTTACAATGCATTTAATGTAGATATTTTGTAATAAATGACGTATAAATGTAATGACTTAACAGCAAAAAGAAAACACTTCCTCACTCGGAGAGATTTATAATTTTCAGGTTGTCAATGGATACAGTGAGGAATGATACTGGGGGTCTCCGGCCACATTATTAAGTGGCTGTGGCATGTGGATTTACAGCAGGTTCTAGACATGCCAGCCTTCATCATATATCATCCACTACATCCCACTAATTCACTTATTACACACTGAAGGAGATTAATACGAGGGGCCCCGCGGCGAACAATCAATTCAAAGGCCCGTCGTCCTCTTTCTGGGCTTGGAGTTTACATGCGTTGCGTCTTTGTTTTCAGTGGGGGACTTTCTGAGCAATCAACTGCACTCAATTTCAAAATACTTGATATTCATGGGAAATTTGAAGAATTAAAAAGATGTGAGGCTGGAAATAAAAGAGGCTGCACACAGAAATTAATTTAACTGATTCTTTTATTATATGTACATTTCAGAACCCAATTATCGTGAATTACTACCATTTTTGATGTTTGAGAAATATTAAATATGATTATATTGCGGCACATAACGTAAGTGCACGCTAAAAGCCACTAATAGAGTCAGTAGTCATATATTTCATTTGTTCAGCTGTGCGGCTCTGTCACCGTGCTCCCAGTCAATAAACTTCCAACTTAGCTCCGACTAATTGTTATAAATCTGTTTCTTATTGTCGTGAATTGTAAAAGAGCTACGAGTCCCTCCCGTCTATCCACTCCAAACTTTTTTTCTCTCTCTTCTCAATAAGCGTTAGTCCATTCTTGAACTGTCGCCAGTGGAACAATCCGGTATGAAACGGGGTGTGGGGGGGGGGGGGGGGGCATATATTGATTTAGAGCCGCAATAGTAAGTCATGATGTGTTCTGACATGGCTGCGGAGCTCCAAACGCACAGAACAGATGTTGTTTAGGATCAGCTTTGAAGCCGCCACGGCACGGCCCTTTTTTACACAGTAACATACAAATAGATAGGCTGCTTGTGTTTACTGCCCGCTCTCAGTGCTCTCTTCCTCTCTGCGGTTCTCGGGGCAGCACATTCCTCCATACTTCGTAGTGTAGAGAAGAAGAAGAAGAAGAAGAAGAAGAAGAAGCCGGCAGGCCGCTGGCATGTAACACAATCCCCCCCACACACCAAACATCATACCGAGGAGGTTTTCTTACCAGCGCCAGCACCACCAGTCTCAGCCCTTTTCCCTCTTCCTTTTTATTTTCCTACAGCACCGTGGGGGGGGGTCGTAAAAGTGCAGCAAATTCAAATTGCCTGGTCATTGTACTCATTAGTGCAGAATTATTTTTGACGACAGCACTGACAATACATATGTGCTTATACAGTAGCAAGGAAATGATATTGTCAAACATAAAAAGAGATGTTCCTCTGTGCCTGCAGAGAGCAATACCTACATCCACTACATCCAAACAATAATAATAATAATAATATCTTATCAGTCATCACTCATTGCTCCACTTGTCCCCATAATTTAATGAATATAAGTGGCTTTTGAAAGTTTTGTAGCAAATTATTTTTTGATGTAGGGACTTTATTATGTAGTTATGTATTATTTAGGCAAAGCACCCATATACCCTGTGTGGTGCTCGTGCCTGCAAAGAGCATTACCTATTATATTCACTAGAGCATTACCTATTGTTTCACACACTGTAACTGTCAGTGACAGGGTATAGTTGACATTTTATTTCCAGAGAAATAGAAAGAGTGTTTTAATTTACAAAGGACGTGTCTGCTTGAGTCTGTTTAAATTGTTTTACACAAAAAAATCAAGTATTCTTATACCTCTCATATTTGCACTGATATTTAAGTCGATTTCTGTCCAGATTTGGCAGGGCAAAGAGCACTGCCTATTACATCTCACTATATGAAGGCTCATTCTCTATCTAAGTCTCAGAGAGGGACAGTGAGAGCCTAGTCTGACAGGACTGGCCTGCCATGACTCACAAGGATCCTATGAGACAGAGCTGGGCCTCCTCCCCACTACTAACACTCTCTCTCTCTCTCTCTCTCTCTCGCTCGCTCGCTCTTCCACACCCAGCCGCTGACATGTCTCATCACATGACTTGTGGAGTGGGAGGGGAACGGCAGGGAGCAGGGAGGGAGTATAAAGCAGCCTGGAAGAAGTAGCTTTAGACTGATATATGGGTTTACTGCTGATATAATGAAGGTTTTTTTTAACTCAACAGCATCAGGGGTGTCAGTCTGTAAAACTTCACCCTGCCTTAAATGACCTGCAAGCCCATCTAACAGAATGGAATATCAGCTAGCAGTTTGAAAAAGAAATATTGGTATTCAGTTAATGATGAAGGCCACAGCATGTCTGAAAGCGCTGGAGTTGGTTTTAATATTCTCTTTTGTGATACAAAAGGCTCGCCGGCTCGGTAATAAACCCTAATGCACCTACAACAAATGCTTTCACAACACAGAAAACCAAAGAGAAAGCATCTCCATCCTCTCTCGCTGCACTTCCCAGAGATCACTTGTCGAACCCGACCAGGACTGTGACGTCTTTCTCCTCGGATTTTCTGTCGGTGAAGGTTTTAAGTTTCTGTTCGGCCACGGTGGATAACTACCCAGTTCCTCTTCTATTTATTCCAAACAAACCGCTGCTGCCGCCACAACAGTTAAAACGCATCACTTCCTGTGCGCCAGGGGATTTTTTTTTCTCTCCAGGAAACACCTACCCAACACTGGGTAATTAGAGCTTTCATGAAACTGGGCATAGGATGAATCGCTATTGTGTTATATCAATCAGTGATGGAAAAGTAGAAAAACAGACATTTATTTCTACGAACGTGTCGCCGATTGTTACTTTTAATAACTCGTAAAACACTCTGATCCTACCTGGAAGCGTATTTACAGGAGAACCAAGTGGAGGGTCCGAGGCCTCGGGAGGAGGTAGGCCCTAAAAGAGAGCAGTCCGTGGGGGAGTGAACGGGCCGAGGTTTAGGGCTGATTTACTGCAGGACGGGTAAACAAGGCTAAACCATCAGAGCTGGCAATTAGAGAGGGAGGAAACAACATTTGGTCTCCTTGATGGCGTTGAGGTTTTGTCTCAAAGGAGTCACACAGAAATGCAAACACACGAGCAGACAGAAAGTCTTTCTCACTCACACACACACACACACACACACAGAGAGAGATCAATGTGTACTACATATTATAGCGTGTGAAAGTTTCTTGAGATATTGCTGATCTTGTTCGGGGTAAAATATGGAGACAGTGTTTGGCTGTAAATCATTAAAAGCCACCAAATGACTCATTCACTGCTAGTTTTACAGATAGAAATCCAATTTTCACAAACAAGGTGATGCTACCGTACTTTCACGCGCTCATATCAAAAGTGTATATTGTTTTATACTTGACGAGAACGGTAACAGCAGTTTTGGATCATTAAACGGGAAAGAAAATCTCGTGAAAAAAAACACGTGCGAATTGGATCTTTAACACTGCTTTAACTATAATTATAAACTCATTTCATGGCATTGCAACAGAAACAGCAATAGCCAAGCGGTTAATGAAATGATTAGGGAAAGTGAGTGGAAGTGTTTTCTAGAGTTTTTGTCCTGAGAGAAGAATTCGTTCTGTCATACAGCCCTCATCAATCTTAGCGGGACAATGTCTCAACCCCCCCAACTCTCTCTCTCTCTCTCTCTCTCTCTCTCTCTCTCTCTCTGTCTCTCTTATTCTGTCTGCCAGTATTGTCTTGGAAACTATTCCTCTCCTCCATCTGCTATAGGATTAGCGACACACACACACACACACACACACACACACACAGACACACACACAGGTTTGAGGATCACGTCTGCCAAACAAGACCTTGGCAGCGATTAGAAGTGTGCTTCCAAAAGAATTACTGTGATACACAAATGCAGTTTTTACAAATGTAGTTTTTTTTGTGTGTGCAGGAAATCAACTTAGATAATAGTAAAAACACCCGGGGGCGGGAGGGGGGGGGGAGGGGAGGGAGGGGAGGGGGTGGGTTAACGATTTCTGCCATCATTAGTGGCAATTCTCTCAAGTTTTCGAGTTTATAATTTCAAAACATACTGAGTTGATTAATTATTTGGTTTGAAAACATAATCACCAATATCTATCATAACGGCTCATTATTGTGTCTGAACCATGAACTGTTCTCCAGGACACGATCGTCAATACCTACAATAACAGACCAGGTCCAAACCTGAGAACATGTAAGCCTACAAATCAATCAAAAGCCAATAAAGGGCATATCTGACACTGTAATAACAACGTGTGTGTGTGTGTGTGTGTGTGTGTGTGTGTGTGTGTGTGTGTGTGTGTGTGTGTGTGTGTGTGTGTGTGTGTGTGTGTGTGTGTTTCTGATATGGCGTCTATCTCAGAGTGGTTTTCTTCATTGGGAAGACAGTCAGGTCTGTTGCTGTGCTGCATGAGGAGACATTCAACTGAAATATTCAGGAGAAAAGCACCTTAATTATACAGATGATGGAGTACAGGCCCTGTAGTCGTGTGTGTGTGTGTGTGTGTGTGTGTGTGTGTGTGTGTGTGTGAGAGGGGGGGGGCGGGATGTGTGTGTGTGTGTGTGTGTGTGCGCGTGTGTGTATGTCATGCGGCTTGCATAATAGCATCTAATTGGCCCATGGCTCCGCTGATCTCTTGCTCTCATTGGGTACATCTGTGTTGTCTAGACTGTAGTCACACTTTTTCACCCCCCCCACACACACACACACACACACACACACACACATATATATATATATATATATATATACATACACATGCACACACACATATTCACCATGCACAGCCACCAAAAAAAAAAAAAGCGTGGTGTATTGTGA
>JAXDDW010000063.1:2495000-2552500 GCA_034670385.1 Hoplostethus mediterraneus
GGAGGTAATACTGCATGTTTTGAATGATCAATATTGAAAGCTGGGTATGTGCCTTGAATGCCGGCGGTTGCCAGCGCCTGAACTCCTACGGAGATGTGCGTGCTGAAGAAGAAAAAAAAAATATTTTTCCAAAGTGCAGTGTTGCTTTTAGTCGAGATGTTTGGACCACTGCACCGGTGGCCACGGTTCAACTCCTGCTCGCGATATTAATGTGGCTGGTAATGAGAGGGGGGAAGAATGGAGGGATGGATGGAAAGATGGGAAGAAGGACAACTAGGAGGAGTAGATGGCGAGGAGGTGAGAGATCGGTGGAGTTTGGCGGTCTGCCGGGTCGGGGTCGGGGTCGGCGTCGGCGTTCCCGAACGGGATTGATTGAATGTGAACGGAGGTGCCACGCTGTCTGCCGCGATGTTGCCGACACCACTTACTATCTACCCACTTTGCCAACCGAACCACCGGGCTTTCACTTCCACTGTCCTCCCATCCGTCCACTCCTCCTCTCCATACACCCATCCCTGGATAAGGGTGTTCCAGGGGTCAAGCTACATTCCACAGAGAGAGAGAGAGAGAGAGAGAGAGAGAGAAATGTACCATCGTAATTGCCATGATTGGGGGCAATATTATCTTCCTTTTTTCCCCACATGATCGCTCCTGTCCTCCCTCCTCGGTGTCCGCTGTGCGTAGCGCCAGGCCATTCCAGGCCCCGCCAGGCCAACGACTCAACTGCATGTCAGACATTTCGCTTTGACACGCCATCCCCTCCCTTTTCCTTCTTCTCCGCCATCCTTCCCCTCATCCTTCCCCACCCGCTTTCATGGAAAGTTTCCCTCTTTTGTCGTGCCAGAGGCTACATCCAACACACTTCCCTCCAACTCCCTCCCTCTCTCTCTCTCTCTCTCTGTCATACCAGACTGAGGTAACAGAGGTCTTCAAGATAGATTTTTTTTTTTTTTTTTAACTCCTCACTAAAGCAATAAATCATATTGTGGACAACTCAGCCAGGGTGGTGCGTCGCTCTCCTGTGCAGTATGTAACAGCAGTCAGGGCGGTCTGACAGCTGAGACGCCTGTTCAAGGATTTAGAAGATACTAAGTTACTCCTCCATCCCCGACTGGCCTCACACAAATATAATGTGCAGTCTAAGTAAACACACAAACATGCATACATAGATACATGCATACACAATAAGATTTGACCGATAGCGGTTTTTAAAGGTTGATTCCAATATCAGTATTTTTGCACTGATGCTGCCGATAGCCAGTTTTTGTGTTGATATTCAATATCTCCAAATGTTACCATTTTCATGCCAAATTTGTGGAAAATTTGAAAGTATTTGGTGTTTCGCCCAAATTTTATTCTTGTCAAGGTGGAAAAGCATCAGACAACCTGTGTAGTATTCATCAATTATACAATAAATATGTAATGAAACAAACTGCATCATATCTATCATATTGATGGCCAAAGTGCAAAACCTCCTATCCGCATAATTTTCCAGGAAAAACCTCATAAATGCACTTTGCGAGGCACTAATACCTAGTCGGTATTGTTAACACATAATATAGTAATATCGTCCAAAAACAGTGTATTATGTATTGGGTATCCTTAACAAATAGCATTCTGCAAGAAAACAAGTTTTTTTTAGTTTTCTCAAAAAAGTGTATTTTTCAGATAGGAGGTTTTGCTCTTCGGCCATCGATATCAGAGGTAGACAACCGTGATTGGCTGATATAATTTTTAACGAAACTCCAATATCCACCCAATATATCAGCAAACGGATACATTGGTCTAACCCTACTACACACAGGATAGGCAGGTTGCCACAACAGAAGGCCTAGCTCAAGATCAAGATACTTCATACCTTCATACCTCATGGCCATTCATGTTCTGTTTGTCTTACTCAGAGCACCAGAAGATTTGCACTGGACCGACTGCAAAAGCCTCACAAACCGCACACACACACAAACACACACATATACACACACCCAAAATGCAACCAGCTGGGAGAGAGAGCAGAGATTCTGGTAAAGGAAGACTGTGATTGATGTCTACACACAGAGGAACAAATGAAACCTATCAAAACTAATCAGGGACGGCAGCTCTATACAACGGAGGCTGGGCAAACATAAGGAATATGTCAGAGGGTTGACAAGGATGCAGCTACGTCGTCTGATTACAATAGCGGGCGTGCCATACTGTATACAGTCGGTTTCACTGGTGATTTCAGCTCCGCGTACAAATGTTTACCTTGAGCGGGGGTGATGGTGAACGATAACTTTTGGTAGTACATAGATGAACAATGTTTTGCTGACAGCAGGGGGTCTGTCTCACTGTCTTTGCAATAGCCGGCTTCACAAAATCAAACAACGGCAATCCCGAATAACCAGTCTCACGAAGGTGGTTATTAAACCGAGATTTTCCAATCCAACTATAAATACATAAAAGGGGCGGGATTTGTAGCAAATCGCTAATTGCATGCAATATGGACGCATCCAGAGCAGCGAATCCTTGTTGTCGCAGCACTAAAAGTAATACGATTCAGCAGGGAAGAGTAAATTGAATACAAGCAGATACATAGAATATAAAAATGAGCATACGCTGACGACAATGTCAACACTAAGTAGACTGATGAACTGGGATGTATGGTAAGGAAACAGACTGCTAACATTTATGTTGTATTATGATGACTGAATATTAGCAATGTAAAACAGTAAAAAACAGTGAAAAGTAAAGCTGTGGCTGCTACCGAGGCTAGAGACGATTGCAGCAGGAAGAGTGCAGAGAGGATAAATGTGAAAGTAAATCGGTTTACTGCCCCTTTATTAACACACAGTGGGCTTTCTGTTAGTGGAGCAATTTGTATCTCTTCCTCTTCTCCGATGTACGGTTGTTGAACAGTGGGGTACAATTTGCTGCCGTTTGCCTCTGAGGGACTGACACCAAACCCTCACGCTCACCATTGATGTTTTTAGATAGCTGAAAAATCTGCTATCAAACTCTTGGAAACGTCCCCGCATGACGTCACGTCGTCTCCCAACATGTTGCTGACAGATGTCCTGTTAACAGCGTCACAAAAAAAAAACCACGTACCGGCAAAAACTATATATCGTTAATCACGTCTCTGTGATGAACTTACTCACCCCCCTCTCAGAAAAACCGCACGCAAACACACACGCAAACACACGTTAACACATTTTCCGGCGGTGGGGTTACTCAGTCTTCATGAAGCAGTAAAGCAGCAATGTTTACTTAAGACACCCCACAAAGGACATTAACTTTAATTCCCTGTTTGTGTGTGGTGTGTGTGTGTACGTCTTCGCGCAATTTCCCCATACTAGCATACATGCGCAAACACATATCGCTCTGGGGGGATATATCAACAGACTCTGTCAGATGGAGGTTACTACTTTTTCTCCTGTCATGAGTTACAACATAACATCCCTGTGTAACCCCGTAGAGAACACATTAAAACAACTTCTAGAAAGAAAACAACATCACATTGTCACCGATATATCCACCTTTGAAAAGGAGTGCGGCACGTCTACCCGCTCACCCAGCTGGGAGTTTTTTGCTCAGGTGCCTCAGCAGTTTATATTTTTGTACATATTGTATATATATATAAAAAAAATATATCCCGCTTCTTGAGGTTGCATGTCTTTCTAGACACAGTTTTCACTGCCGATGTTATCGAGCATCAAAGAACTCGGTGTTGTGTCACGTGACCGGGTATTCACAGGTGTTGCGCATTTGGTTAATTACATGATGAGGATGTATGGTTGCTTTCTACTTGCTTTTCCATTGTGTACATGCTTTGATGAAGAACATGCAGACTGGAAGCACGGCCCAATAAATGTACAGTATATTGCATTATTCTACGAGTGCAGAAGATATTTTTCACTGTAGATATCTCTGAAAGGCAGAAGAGAGCATTCCTTGGAAATAGACTTTCAGTTTTATGTACCCTTATTGAACGAGTCATGTAGACCGGGAACGCAATCTTATTTACTGCAACAGCTTCAGGGACGAGCTGCAAGCAGGGAGGGAGGGTTGAATACAAACACACCCCTGGGAGATTTGCAGTGCAACCCTAGTTTTATTCTTCCGGCCCAGTGAGCGGCACCACCGGAGCAGTCGAGGGTTAAGCGCCTTACTCAAGGGGACCTCGGCATCGGTTGTTGAGTGAAAGGGAGAGGGTTTGCACAGCGCTACCACTCATGCGGTTAGTTCGGCGATATTGGTGATTTAATAAAAAATCGGATCACCTCCGACATGATTGAGGTCCACTCCCAGACCACAGCTAGAGAAAATGTTGTATTATTTTTAAATCCGTTGGCTGACAATAGAATGTGAGTATTTACTCAACAGCTTCAGGGATGTAAGTCTGTAAAACCTGCAATGAAACCCTCCTCACCCCGCCTTTAGAGGAGCTGCTAATCCACATAAAAGAATTTCATTTTCAACAGACGCGTAGACACGGGTGGGACCGGGTGGGCCGCCGCTGTTCCAATTTGCACTGTAGCCCATTCAACGGGACGAATGGTGGACAATTTTGCTTCAGTAGCATTCAAGTAAAATGATCCAGTACCCACTCATATTTACCCATGTGACTCACACACCTCTCTCTCTCTGTCAATCTCTGTTAGTTTTGTCGTAGTAGGACTAATTAATCTAAAACGCCACCCAGAATGATGAATCCACCCACGGTTGCTTATGTGGTAAACACATGTCGGTATGGGGCTGCGCGTGCGATTTGGTATATTGTGTGCTTTCCCTCAATTTTGATTTTCCCCACTGTGCATGCTAAAAGTTTGGTCCAGCCAAAGATTGTCTGGCTACGGTGTTGGGTTTCAGTGGAGAGTTTTAGTTTCCCACGGTCTAAATGTTGTATCAGAGGCCTTTCCAGACTCCCAAAAATAAAAGAGACACTGAGAGAAACACTGAAAACGTTGAATTTTTGGGTATGAAAATGGTCAAATGCCATCAGCACCTCCGATCCACAAATATCGGCTTTCAAAAACCCATATCGGTCTAATTCTAAACCCTAACCCAAACACAAATAATACTTGAAGTATAATGAACTGTACAAGACTTGTTCTTGTTCTTTAGTTTTACAGAAAATCACAGTCCACCTGGAGTCGTTTAGGCCACGTACTGTCACCGAACAACCGCAGAAAAGAACACGCTCTGCTTTCCAGACAATCACAGTATTGAGTTGTTCTCCCAGAAGACCCTTGTTTCGCCGCAGCTTACCAGAATCATTATACAGTTTGTCAGACAAACAGCATGAGGAGGGTAGTATCACCCCTGGAGGTGGTGAAGAGGTAAATTGGATCTGAAGTGAGGGGCTCTGTGTCCACTGTGGAGAGCCAGGGCCCTGATGAACCCCGGGGTCCTCGAGCCCCTCGTTAGCAGACTGGCCTACATGTTTTCGTTCGCCGGCAAACTGCAGGAGGTCAATTGCTGCTAAATTACTGGCTTTGGCTGGGAAAACAGCGTGCAGATAATTAGTTCACTCTGCCCGTCCACACGATTAAGTTTTCTGAAAAACAGACTAAGAGACGACTTAGGGCTCCAATGCTGCAATTAGTCTAGCATGTGTGCCGGTGTGCCGGTGTGCCTGTGTGTGTTTGGGAGACAAGTGAAAAGCAAAGGAAGTTAGCGGACAGGAAAACACCTAGTGAATTCTAGACTGGTACAACAATCACTAGAGAGGTGAGAAAGAATCCATCATAACTTTTTTACGCCATAGAAATATCATACAGCTCATGGAAAAGTTGAAACCTCAAAGTATTGAATAAAAAAACACCCTCTCCTTAGGTAAGATACTTTTGAAAATGATTGTTAAAAACTGGTGAAATGGGACATAAACATGTCTTGATGGGTGTATCTGCTGTGTTTTTCTTCTTCTTAAGCTCAGAAGTAGAAATACATCATTCACAATGCGGCTGGAAAGCAAAAGCACTCATTGAGAACAACTAGGTTATTCAAAGTTGACGTCGAAGGAATGTCTTGTTTTGAACAACGCCCCACAATACCAATCACACTATTCACGTTCCAGACAAAGAAAGAATAATTTGTGGGAGACTCAAACTGAAGGTTAAACTCGATGCAGTACAGAGCCACACAGTTTCTTTCTGCTGGAGAAGGTTATGCCTAGAGGGTGTCAGATTGAGTGAGCGTGTGAATCCCAGTAGATTTGAAAACGGTCTCAAGTATTTCAATTAATTGGGTATTGCTTTCTTTTAATTTCCCAGGCTTCTGAACCACCTCAAAAGTGACAACAGCTTGCAGAAAGTTCAACCAAATTTTTCTGTTTTCAATCTAAGTAATTCAAAGGTATTGAAATATCTGGATAAATAGCTGTGACTGAGTGAGTGAGTGAGTGAGCGAGTGAGTGAGTGAGCTAGGAGTTGGCACAAGAAATCACCAACCTTGTCCTGGGACGACCTCTGCACCGCACGGCTGTATCCAAACCACAAGGAGACTCAACTCCACCTCATTATTATCACGTCATATAAATATCATTAGTTTGGAAGTCATCCTGACAGATTCCATAATATGAGGGCAAAGTGTCTTCCACTCGTACCTTGAAGCTCAGAGCTGCTCTAGAATTATGTAGAAATGACAGAGGAGAGATAAAGGGAGAGAAAAGAGAGACTGGTGAAGCTAGAACAAAGGAGTGGTGGATTTTAAAAGGGAAGAGATACAGGGAGCGAGAGTTTAGTAAGATGTGACAAAGAGAAGCGTGGGTATTTTGTGAGGGAAGAAGGAAAAGAGGGAGAGAACAAAAGACAGAAAGAGAAACTGTAGGTAAAGAGAAGCCCCTAGGTAATTTAACACTGTGTGTGTGTGTGGGTGTGTGTGTGTGTGTGTGCGTGTGTGCGTGTGTGCGTGTGTGTGTGTGTGCGCTTATATTTATATACTTATGAGGGCCAAAGACCAGTCCTCACTTATGTGGCTGGTTAAAGGTCTTGAGTTTAGGATTAAAGTGAGAATTAGGTTAGGTTTAGGATACGGTGTGTGTGTGTGTGTGTGTGTGTGTGTGTGTGTGTGTGTGTGTGTGTGTGTGTATTCTGATTGTTAATGCTTCACGATCAGTCAAAATTCCTACACAAGCTATTTGAGACAAGCCACAGAGATGCTGATGAATGGTAAAAAATAAAAAAAAAAGACAAAAGATGGATATTTCCTCTCTCTCTCCTCCTCCTCTCCTCCTACTATCACTCTTTTCTTGTCACCTAATGCCCCTAATGTCATTCCCCTTCCACAGTCCACATCTCACTAACGATCCTGCTTTAATTGTTCTCTTTTCATTTTAATTGTTAATTGTTAATTTTCATTTTCATTCCTTTGGCACTGTGCTTTCTTTTTTTTTTTTACATGTATTTTAATGCCTCATGTAAAGCACTTGTGTATGAAAGGTGTTATAAATAAACTTGCCTTGCCTTGCCAATAAGCACATCAAATATGAACAACCTGTGCCTTTCGTGAATTTGACTGAACAGATGAAAGATATGAAGCCTCATTGATTTCACAGATTAAATTAATGCATGAGGAGGGGGGCGTAGGACAAGTGGAGGAAACAGGCCAGACAAGACTTGGAACGCTGACAGTGACTCATTAAAAAGTAGTACTTTTATACACTCACTCCTCCTCCGCAGCCTCACCTGATTTGCGATGGATATTAACAGGCTGAGGATGTAGAGGATGGTGGGTAGCTCAAATACAAATACTGGGCTTCCGCTTTGACCTTAATCCAGTCAGATAGACCCCCAAGGTTGCAGGGATTTAAGGCATTAGTATGTATGGTTAGGCCATGTAGGACAATTTCATCTCCCCATGACCCCGAGTCCTTTAAGTAAAGGTTCGGAAAGATTTTGTACCTCCACTCTTGATGTCAGGGGTATGCATAACGCTGGCTACTCTGCCCTGTGCACGCTGAGGCAGTTGGCCTTTGTAGAGCCTGCATGGCCTCCATGTATGGCTGAGATTAATGCGTGCTACCAGACCAGCCTCCTTCAGATGTTCCAGATGGACTCTGCACTTATACTGGTCTTAAGAGTTCAATGTGAGGGTTCAAGGGGTGATCAAGAGCCATTCTGACTCCTGTGAACTCTGTCTCGCTGTCATTTATCATTTCTGGCAGTGCAGGCACTGGAGCAGGCTGGAGATGAGTTGGAGGAGGGAGAACAGGATGCTGGTAGGCTGTAGCAGCAGGGAGCTGCGCATTAAGTCATTGTCATATGCTGAAGAGGTGCTTGCCCACGAGCTGCCAGCATGGGCTGCTGATATGCAGTAGGAGCCAAAATAGTAGCATGTGGCACCACCCATACTCATATAGCGGATGCATTTTCTGATCTTTAGGTCAACTCTGAAGGACAATGTACAGAAAAAAGATTGACGCTTACACTCGGTTCTAGTTGGTGTGACTCAGAACAAGCTGGCTGAGTGTAGGGGGAGCTAAGGGAAAAGTCACTGGATACTGCTCAACTTGTTTCAGGCGTTTCAACATTTGATCAATTGGCAAATGAGACAACTACAGCCTAACAAGAACCAGAAAAGACTGACTCCTAATGGTATTGAATCCTTGACAGGGGTGGATTGTGCCGATGGTGGAAGCATGGAGGGCAGCAGAATACTGACATGTGACACTGTGACTTAAGGCTGATGTGACTGCAGTAGAGAAGAAACAAAAGAAGTTGCAGGGCATGAGTCCTGGGAGGACTGAGCACTGGGCCAGTCCTCCTTCTGTACTTCATAACTAGACTGAGGTTCTCCTATACTGGAGGAATTCTGAGGAGATGGGATAGAATTTGCAGTGATATCAGTAAACTCGTATGCATGGTGTCTGAAGGGAGAGGAGAATGGAGAAATGGACATAAACAATCAATATGATTCTAATAACACATTACCAAGTGTGACTCTTCACTCATTGCAGATAATGAGGTGTGACTGGATTCAGTTAATATATCAGTTAACACCCTTTAATATATGTACTATACAAGTGAAGAATCTTAGTGGCTTGTACTGTATTTTTCAGGGACAAACTGAAATAAAATGAATGGAAATTGAGTTCACTTTTTTATGGCCTTTATTTAAAAAATTGACAAAGGGCAATTATAAAATAAATGACTTCTGAATATGTACCTTTATTCTATTGGTGCATTCACAATTATTGGTGCCGTCAGGATTGGATTAAACAGCTCAGCGCTGCATTTGCACACAAAGAAGACGTCAACCAGACAGAATAAACAGACATAGTTTAACATCAGGAACACAACATGTATTATCATGACGGCAACTAACACTTACAACAAAAGCACACAAAACAATCACCAATCAGTTCACGAGATGTACTAACCAACACAGCACGTCCTGATTTTGGAAAGTGGTCGGTGTCCTCATCATTTTCATGCCATGCTGAAGGCAATAACTTCTGCAGCCAACCAGCATTTCTGCAGTCATTACTTGATTAGCTTAGCTAAGTTAGATAAGTAGCTCCGCCCCCGGGAAGGGAAGTCTGAGGTGGAGGGAATGCTGAACACAGTGCATTTGACAATGATAGAACATTTGCTCTCCCGGTCTCACTCATCTCTCCCTCGCTCTTCTGTCTTCTCCTTTTTTCTCTTCTTTATCCTTTCCTTTTCTTCATCTACTCCTCTCTCTCTCTCTCTCTCTCCACCTGTCAAGCTTCCCCCTTTCACTTCACATTCACAATCTTCTCTTTCATCCTCATTTCTCTCCTCATATTTTTCACCTCTCCCCCTCACTTCTATCCTGTCTCACACTTCTTCATTTAAAGGGGGGGTGTGTGTGTGTGTGTGTGTGTGTGTGTGTGTGTGTGTGTGTGTGTGTGTGTGTGTGTGCATACAGTATGCGCATGCATGCGTGTGTGCGTACGTATGTCCACCTTGACCGAGCGTCCAGACGAGGATTCCTTCCTTTATCTCACTAACCAGTAAATAAATTATGCATCACGTCTGCCGTCTGTATGTAAGAGATCAAGCCAAGGAGAAATCGGAAGAGCGCTTTGAACATCCAGTGTGAATGGATGGAAGTGTTCCCTTCAACTGATGGATGCAATTCAATTTAAGGAGCGAAAATTGAAACGCTGCATCTAAAATTGAAAATAAATATTTCATACAATCTTTAAAACAATCAGCTGTTTCATTGGCCCTTTTCAAATGCGTTTTTATCTCACGAGGCCTTTTTACTGAAGCCAAAAACAAATGTTTACATTTCAAACGGCGGATAATGGAATCATATCCAGGTGGAAGCAAAAATAACTGGCCTTCCTAGCAACCCTGTTAACTCCAATTATCTATAGTGTATATCCATAAGGTAAAGAGAGAGCAATATTTGGGCTGTGGACCCGGGCGGGGGGGGGGGGGGGGGGTTTGTTCTGTTAATCCTCCCTGTATGAGTGGAGACAGAGATGCAAACACAGTTATCTTCTGCACATGCACCACCGCCGTGGGCAAACAGCTGTGTTTTTAATGCCGGGCTGACCATTACCCGTGCAGCACGCATAGGCCCGACGGGCACAGCGAACGCGCCGGCACACCCATGCGTGCACAAAATGCTTGCATGCTTGCTCATGAGCGTGCAAACACATATAAAGCGGGGAATTCATGCATGAATGCAGACCAGGCTAGCGCTCTGTCCGACTCCTATCTCCTTCATGCAGGCCTTCCGTGACCCCGGGGGGGGTGGGGGGGGGGGGGGTCAAGGTAGGTTGTGTGTCCTCCCCCCCACAATGACCTCTGTTGAGGTTTGCAGAGCAGACCCTCAGGGAAGGAACTCCAGTGGACACACACACACCACCAACATATATATTGTGCACAGTTAATTCTGAAATAAATGTATTTGAACAGCAACTCAAATTTCAGTTGGAAATTAGATGTAAGTGACTGTGAAATACAGGTGAAATAATGTTCATCTGCTGTTGCCTTGTTTTCTGTAGTGATAGAGCAACTTATAGGTTAGTTTGTGCCACTGGACTGTCGTCTTCACGAGACACTTCAGGTTAGTTTGTCAGGTTGGGACACTCCACTGTTCTGTACCTGTTTGCTATCAAATTACATCATTGTGTGGGGAAAAATATTTTCACATGAATTAAGTCTGTTCTTTATTGTGTAGTAGCTTATCAAATCTTCTTAGATCTAGGATCTAGCATAAATCACATTGTTGTATGATCAGTGCTTCTATGTATGTATGTGTTATGCTATAAGCTAACGTTACCGTGTTCTCAATAGAAGCGATGAAGGCAGCTGATCCACTAGGGAGCCGGAGAGCTCAGATCACATTCAAATGAACTGATCTTTGTGGTGAGTAGATCCCACCAAGTGACCTCTATCAACACACACACACACACACACACACACACACACACACACACACACACACACACACACACACAAACAGAGAGACTCATCCCATCAGATCACATGCTACACCTGCTGTTACCTGGGTAACGAAGCAGGTGTTCCCTTGTCAAAGCTGGACATTGCTCTTTTAGTGGACAACCAAAACACACACACACACACACACACACACACACACACACACACACACACACAGAATGAATAAGGGTATTGTTTACCAGTGGTCAGGTGTACACCCGGCACTGATCCAACATGGTGAGTCCCAGGAGTGTGACGGAAGAGACAAACACGACTCCTGGGTTTGTGTTCAGAAAGAGAAAGGAAAAGGCTGTATTATGTTTTTTAGAGGATTTTCATTCAGCAAAGCCTTTCAAACAATCTGCAGCAATGGTGGAGGGACGACCTGGATTATTCTGACTCCATATGGCACGTTGGAATACGACATAAAACTGCATTAGGGCTTTGAATCACACTTCTTAAGCATTTTTGATACTGGTTTATTTAATGTTTTCCATTTGATTAGGGACTTTTTGGATACCCTGTCCAATATACTGCTGCCTGAACATGTCACACACAAGGTCAATATTGATTTAGTGATGTTCATGCTCTACTGACAAATCATGTCTGTCCTGATGATGTTTAAAATAAGATTTGGTTTTCCCCATCTGCAGACCACAGAGCTGGTCAGATGGAAACAATGACATTTTTCTCACTGTGGGATTTGTGGGACATTATTGGCCAAACGTCCCCTAACGGCCCGAGCTCTATCACTCCCGCTTAATCTGCCTATTGTTATTCATTAAGCCTGTCTCTTATCGTGGCTTCATCTGTGACCTTTTGACCCTTCTGTTGAGATGGATTAGCTCATTGGCTCTGATTAGGGGGGGTCCTGCACCCCTGACCTCGGGGGTCAAGTTCATTATGCACAATCCTAATCACAAATTTACCTTGTTAAATTGGATGTTTTTGTTAGAGCCAATCAAAGATGGATTCAAATCTAACAAATTACATCAAATTAACGAAAAAGCTCATATGTATCAATGGGCCTGCTGATTTCAGAGACATCAGGCCGAGAGGGAGAGGATGACATTTCAGCATGGACTCAGTAAACTGTGTAAAAGGATCTGGAATGGCTGCCAACTGTATCCAATCTCATAGACCACTTCTGGGAGTGAAAGAGCGCCATTGTGCAGCGTTTCCTGAGACCAATTGTCAAAATAATTGAACCCTTCATCCAAGTACTTCACACCGGCTCTCTTATCCATTTCCAATTCCAATTGCAAAGGCTTCCTTTATCTGAAGCAGGTAGATGTGAATGGGGGCCATAACTCAAGGAGATAGAGTAAGTCAGAGAGGAGAAGGGAAGGAGAGGCAGACCTGCCCTTGTATGAATAGTATAGTTAAATATACACCTGATGCTCAGAAAGGACCTTTTTTCTTTTTGGAATAAAGCCGGTAGAAATGGAATATATGACGGCGCTATATTTAGGGCTCGATAACACCACCGCGCCGAGTAATGAAATGCCGAAGCTGGAGATTCATTACCTGCCGCATTATGATTTAATCAAACTGCACAAAATTATATTCATTTTTCTCTGACAAAAGGCTCATTCATATCTGGCCTTCTTCCCCCTTGGACAGGCAATGGCTTGGCAGTGTTACCGAGAAAGTCGTCCCCCTATGGCTGAGGGAGAGGAGGGATCCTTTAATGGTTGCAGTGGTGAACAAAGTGCTTGGATTTATGGGGGATTGGCTGAGAGTTACCATTATACCGGTAAAATTGGACTGACATTGGCCTTTTATTGAAATAACAGATACCAGACAGTCAGTGTCACCCACCTCTGATATCATGAATAGGATGCTTTCTGTTTGATTACATATTTTTTTTAGAATTGAACAAGACTGGTTGTCCATGGGAAGCCATTAACCTGAAATGAGTCTAATGCAGCATTTTGATCAGAAGTATGAAAGAACGTGTTTTGTTATTATTATTATCATTATTATTAGTAGTAGTAGTAATAGTAGTAGTAGTCCTATGGTCTAAATTATGTTTCAGAGGTTTTTCCACCCTGACAAGAATGCAGTTTTTGGCAGGAAAACGGTCAAATTTAAAGATATTGAATATTGGCTATCAAGAGCTTTGAAAAATATTTGTATCAACCCTCAAAAACCCCTATACTGGCCAAACCCTAACCCAAAGATCTGCTGTTTCTCGGCTCATGCTGTGTAAAGCACGCCTGCTTTGTTTTAAAGTGTCCTCAGACATGCTTTAGGCATGTTTAACCATGCATATGGATCTAGCTGGCCAGTAGCTCCCTGCGCAGGTCAGCGGGGCAAACAGAGGGAAATAGCTGGAAAATGGGCCTCACCTGTGAATGTGCTTAAGTGTTGTACTTTTGGACCAGCACAGTCAGCTACCTAACAGTTTTCCATTATGTTATGTTGAGTAAGACCAGGTCATCAGTTATGTTAGACTGTACGATTACTAAAACTCTTTCACAGACCGCGGCTGTTTGCTTTCGCTTAGATTCAAAATAGATTCTGCAGATATGAGAGGAGCTAGATTTCACAATGGAATAGAAGAGAATGCATGTCTAGTATGCCAAAGGATCCTGGCAATGGCATGCAGTGTTTTAGTCGTATTAAACTGATAAAAAACAGCAACGGGCTTTCATGAGGAAGGGTTTGGTAAAGATAGATAGATAGATAGATAGAAAGATAGATAGATAGATAGATAGATAGATAGATAGATAGATAGATAGATAGATAGATAGATAGATAGATAGATAGATAGATAGATAGATAGATAGATAGATAGATAGATAGAAAGGGAGAGGAGATACACTAAAAGGAGGATCTAATCATCATGTGAATTGACAATCCCTTACAGGGTGAACATACATGCAGAAGTCCAATTAATTTTCATAACAACGATGTAATAACTCACAAAAAGTGACCACGGAGGACATCAGGCTACGCCGTCACGAATCAGGATGGGCATCATCCTTCACCAGCCACCTGATCTAAATGTTGCAGAGTGTGTGAGGGCGGGTTATCTCTGGGAGTTATCAAGTGGGGCGCGTCACCTCCCATCACAGATGTTTTGTTGAATTAGGGCCACGACACTCAACAGTAAGACGTGGCGTCCCAGAACTCCTCCTCCTCCTCCTGTACTGCAGATGAGCCCGAGGCTGAAGAGGCTGACTGACACAAAGAAGTTTGCAAAGCGGTCCACAGTCCGCTGTATGTGACATGTCTGCAACGATACACACTGACCCTACTTTATGCGTCGGTGTGCATCCTCTACGATAGCGTATACATGTGTGGGCATGTGTCTCCTTGTGCAGAGATTTGCCAAAGAGGCTTGCGTGTTCATACCGGCAACCCTGTTGTACTAGCCGCCGCTGCAATACCTCATTGAGATGCACTTTGGAAGGTAAACAGCGTTTTTTAAAAGGCTCCTAAATGAGGTAATCCAGCCGCGGCCTCTCCTCCTCTCGCCCCCAGGCAGGGGTTTTGAATGTGAGAACTGTTACACACCCTCTTTTATGTTAATCGGCTCCTCTGGCTGCTCAATAAGAACCACATGTCTGGCGGGAGAGCGCTGCCGAGTGCATTGACAAACCGGTCTTTCATAGATTGGATACAGGGACACACCGGCACACTGACTGAAAAGGCCGAGGCGGGGGCAATCTTCGGTCGGGAAAGATCTTCCAAGATCCTTGCTAGATGTGGTTATTTAATACGGCGGAGATTCGGCAATCTTGTTCGAGAAGGGTTGTGAGCTTTGTAGGGATCTTTACACGTCTATTGAACCCCGCAGAGTGCTCTCTGTCGCCCTCTGTCACTCTCCCTCTCTCTCACACCTCCCTCATTGCACGTTTTTGAATGGAAAGGAAAACAGCCGTGACTAAAATCTGACATGTGCTTCAGGTCAACCTTCAATTATCAGAATGGGTTAGCGTCAAGTCACTCCGCAGACATAAATACAGACTCATGGGTGTCAATCGGGCATGGCGAGGCGCTGCAGATCTCCGTACCTTGCTCTAAGTGAGTCTGAATTTAATCCGGTGGTGTTTGTCATCACGGCGGGAGAGTGAAGATCAAGGAAAACTTGCCGTGAATGTATTTGGAAACCATAAAAAGAGTCACAAGGGGGAGCATTCAGGACCGAATGTCCCTCCGAGATGATTTGTTGGTTTGGTGACCCACGGTGTGTCTAGAACTTTATCACGTTGATCAAATAAATATCTGTCCGTCATGAGTCATTGCACCACAGAACTTTAGTGGGCATAAGCAGGTTTAGCGGCAATGATTCTAGATGCGGGGCCTTCGCTTTAGATTTAGTGAGTTGACGCCCCCGGCCTGACTCGATGCCTTTTTTTTTCATTTCCCTGTCTCCCCGTCTCTCTCGGAGCTTTTTAAACGGACCGGCTCTTAAACCAAATTGTTATGGACGAAGTATCGATTCGTCGTCCGCCTGTCCAACACATCCTCGTCCGAAGCAACTATACATTCCCACAAGTGTTATTCTAATTAAATCTATAGATTAGTTTAATTGTTTCATCAACTGCCCACTCTCCAAGTTATCCATCTTGCCCACGCGGCCGAGTGGGATTCACTCTGTGTAATTGAAAGATTTCCCTGGAAGTGCTCCAGGCTTTAATGTGTTTGGTATTTGCAGCTCAAGGCTGTTTGCCTCTGTTTCTCTCGCACTTCCAATACATTAGCCATCTGGCCGTGATTCATAGCAGCACTACGTCTTTCAAAAGGCCAAACAATTGGCCACTAAAGTTATTGTTTCCGCAAATGCTGCGTGCTTGCAGTACGCACTTAACAGCTAAAAGTGGATGAAACAGCTGTTTTCTCTCAAGCGTGTTTCAAATTTGACATATTAACGGTGATATCGGTAAACGAGCGGGCGTTACAGGTGAGATTGCATAGCTCGGTTATTCGATTTCATTCCCTCATTGTGGATGAACAGGAGCAGTCGTGTAGTACAGGGTATAAGCAGGAAAAGAGAAATCTACTTTTCGCAACGTACCCATCAATTTCTACTGAAACATACAGGAAGCTGCAGTTGACCCACCTCCTCATCTTCAGCCACCACAACTTTACCTGTCATCCTGTCTTACAAATCCTTCCCTCCTTTCCCTTTCTAACAAATTCCTACAATTAATCACTTTTCAACGGAGCAAAGCGTCCCCGTCAGCGCGGCGAGGCTCTAACGAACGGTGTCCATCACGAGAATGAGAAATTCCTCGCCGGGCAATTACGAGCCATTTCTAAAGTTTCGTATATACCCCAGTTAAAACAGCATCAGGACCCCGCTCGGTGATGCACAGGGGAAGGCAATGCAGCGCAACCCGATCCCTACTGTAGGTTTACTTAACCAGCACTATAAACACAGTGTAATTATACCCATTTTCATGTGATAATACCATCTGCAACGCTCATATAGCCCTACTATTTCCTCAGTCATCTCGCCGAAAATTATTACCAGACATAATCGACAAATTCAAAGGGGTAAGGCAATACTGTTTGTTTAGCTCAAGACCGAATTTTTTTTTTTGTGCGCCGAGCGTACGGCCTCATGAGAAAGGAGTGGGAGCTTATGGTGAGAAGAGGGATCGGCGACGTGAGAGGGCAGCGGCGGGCCGAGCGTGTACATGTGTAACCCATTTTCGGAGAGCTGCACCCTGGGAAATATCTACCTTATTCTTAGCTCCGATTTCCATAAGATTAATTCAGGGAGAAATAATAACAAAACTGCAGCACTTGATAATTGGCTCATATTTCAGCACTTACACAAACCCGACCATTTATGATATGAAAACACACAAGGCTGAAATGGTTCTCTCATAACCAGCATCATCTGGGGATAAAGGTTGTCTCGGCGCCCCAAAGCAACCTGTTCAAGTTTTGGGAAAGCGAATCACTTGCTCATTTCCTCTTCCTCTTTCCTCTCCCTAGGTGTGTGTGTGTGTGTGTGTGTGTGTGTGTGTGTGTGTGTGTGTGTGTGTGTCAGAATAGGCTTCTGTCTGAGCCTGGTCGGTGGTCATTAATGGCTGAGGGCGTTACTGAACGGCCCAGTAGTCATTTCCCATCCTTAATACCAGCATCTACAGCTTGAGCCTTTCATTTCCACCCCTCAACCACACACACACACACACACACACAGAAAAACCTCCTGTACCCATGAGCCCCTCAGCCACCTCCCTATTTTTCTGTTTACAGTGCATCATAGAAAATGAACCTGGATATGGACTAAAATGACTAATCCACGATACAGAACGAGCCATCATGAAGTATCTAGTAACTAGCTTCCTAAAGTAGGTGGTATACAAAAACGGTGGTATAATTTGATTTGATACAGCGACTTTTTTAATCCCCCAAGGGAGGAATTCTCTTCTTACCCTCTGGCTGGGGGGGCGCAGGTTAAGTATGTTGCTCAAGAATACTTTGGCAGGTATGGCCCCCGCGGGGGATTGAACTCAGGCCAGCAGCAGCAGCAAGCAGCAGCAGCAGTACCGAGCAAAAACACCTAAATGTGAAAGTCCTGTACATCCGCTCTAGACTTGCACTTAGAACGGGGGCTAAAGTCCTATACGGGGGGTTGCGAAGAGTTTTGGGGGCCCCCAGTGGACTCCAGGGGTCTGAAGCCCCATCTGGAGCCTCCTTGCGCAAACAACTTGCCCCTAAACCCCCATTAGCCATGCAAATCCAATCTGTGAGTGTTGATTGTTTCAAGAGAGAGAGAGAAAGGAAGTGCGGGTCTCACACCGGGACCCAGTTCAGTCCTCACTTTCTCTCTCTCTCTCTCTCTCTCTCTCTCTCTCTCTCTCTCTCTCTCTCTCTGTCAGTCAGCCTTGCTCATCGCCTACTTTTGTGGCTGTGTTTGTGCGTGTCTCCCATCACTGTAGCCTGGTTAAACCGGGGGGGCCATTGTCCCGGCTCCTTTAGTGATTTCTCCCCCTGCCACCGGCTCACAATGCCCTTATACCAACAACTGTGTTACGGGCTGCTCGACTGTACGGGCACCGCTATGCCAGTGCAGATTGAGACCGAGCCTGAGGAATTACACACACACACACACACACACACACACACACACCGAGATGCACACACACTCTTACAGGCCAACTGAATTGTGGGATTTGCATCTCATTTCGCCGGTGTGTGTGTGTGTGTGTGTGTGTGTGTTAGTGTTAGTGTGCATGTTTTTTTTTTTGTTTTTTTTTACAGCTCTCTGAATACCTTTGGTGTTGCACAAAAGCGCTCTCTCTCTTTCTCTGTGGAAAGGCCCGCGCTGTTGCAATAGGGAACAGATTTAGATGCGCAGTGACAGCTTAATAAACCGGATGCCGCTGGATGCCTCCATCTGCAGGGGGAGGTGACTGGGTGGTGGAGGGGTGGGGGGAGCCGCTCAGGATGCATCAATAGGAGGAGGATCTGTCTCTGGTTGTGCTGAGGCTCGCACAAAGCCCACAGTGGATGACCTACAAAATGGTGGTCAAGATGGGACTTTATGTTGAAGGGCTGAAAGGGAGGAGAGGTCTGATTAGTAGGTTAGGGGGAGTTCAGTGGCTCTGTAAGGCTCCGGGAGACCCGCTGACTTGGGTTTCAATAGGCCCGGTGGCACGGACAACAGTTTGAATAGGGCTCCGAGGCGAGGGGAGTGGAGCAAAAGAGGCGGGGGGGGGTGGAGGAGAGGGCTTGTCCGGGTTCAAGGCACCCTCTCAGGGGCTATGTACAGGCCACCGGCCCTCGGGTCCGGGGCCCATTGAGGCCGTCTCTGTGCAGAATGGGGCTCCGTGGCACAATGTTAAACCAATCCTACTTCACAGCTGACCTCCCTTTCACACACTATCAAAGCAAGACGGTCAGCACATCATCATGGGAGTCTTGGAGCAAATCCGACTATGAAGTGAATCTTTTTTTTTCCTCCATATTCACAATAATGGCAATTCACATAGAAGGGTCTTTTCTTATTAAATCCCAACTCCAACTCCACCAACTTTTCTTCAGTTGACTGGAGTGCAAGGCTGCACAGCGATGAAATTCAGACAAAAACCATCAACAGTTTCACATTTTTCTCAACTATTGAAACTCTTAAATCCCCTGAATAAAACCTGCCTTTTATCCTTACTTCCCTCTCTCCTCGCTCACTCCTATCCCTCCATCTGCCTGCATCCCACTAAGTACCGTACACATCTCTGGTGTTTGTTTTTACCATTGTCCAAACACAAATTGGTTCGGGACTCTCCCGGGTCCCATTTGAGTCCTTTTTTTTTGCGATGCGGTGTTTATTCCAGTTTCATTCAAATCAAAACAGGACCCATCCCACGAGGAGTGGAGGAGGGAGGAAGAGAAAGGCTGCTTCCAACCATTGTGCTTCGCTGCAGAGGTTGAGATTTCTCTCAATGTGTCAGGCATTCTGATACCGGGAGGGTCAGGCTTGTTGTAAAGCGTCTTTATTAGGATAATTGGGAGTAGCAGACGTGTGGTTGTTCCCTCTACAGTCGCCCTATTCATTCACTTTCTCCTCTCCTCCTTTTCTCCGAGTCCTGGATAATAGCGATGATCATACAGTGTAGTCTGACTAGTGCTGCTGTTCTCCACCGTCCTTTGTGTGTATTTGTGTGTGTGTGTGTGTGTGTGTGTGTATTTGTGTGTGTGTGTCCTGCTGCTCCTCTCTCTCTCTACGTCCCCACCCTCTGAAATCACTCCACTTTAACTGCCTGGGTTGTCTAGCTCGACCCATCCATCCTCCTACCCCATCCCGGGGCCATTCTCGGAGTTCAGCACCGGTCCTCCCATCTCAATCAGAGTAAATTAAGAGGGCTGGGATAAAGGGGGTTGTATTCCCCCCGCGCGCCCGGTACCTTCTGCGGTGCTCCAGTGTCCGGCAATTATGCTAATGCTAACTTGTGGCCTCATATGTATATCCCAGGGCCAGACCGAGCGGACCACTCCCCATTCAGGTGCTTAACCCCAATCTAATGCCCCATTAGTGCCACAATGCTGCGGCTCTGTTTGAATGCTAACGGGCTACTTTTTTGCAGACGGACCAGGGGCACACACAAATCTGCGAGTAATCCCCCCCCCCCCCCCCCCCCTTAGCCTCAACATGTGTGTGTGTGTGTGTGTGTGTGTTTGCATGGGTCTCTATGAGGCTTGAATGGACAATAGCGTGGTCACCATCCATGTATTTTCATACAAATGAAGACATTCAATTTGAAAAGTTGAATGGAAACAATACATTTTGATAACGTTTTCTCAGTATTTTTCAATGTTTTACTCTCGTTTGAGACAGGAAGGTTTTTTATCGATGAAAATACTACTCATGGTAATCATTTTGAAGTAATTAAATGACTTTAATCTTTAATCTTGGTCCGATGAAGTGTACTTAACCAGATAAATGTGAAGAAAAATGTGAAGGTACATCTTTTCTTTTCACAGAAGTTTTGAGAAACAATAGTCTCATACCCCGGTTGTTTGTCACTGTGTTCAGTGTGTGTGCGTGTGTGTGTGTGTGTGTGTGTGTGTGCGCGCTTTATGTAGCTGTGGTGGGAATAGAAGTGTCCCTTGTCCATACTGGGCATCCTGCCTGTCTATTCTTTCTCCTTTGAGGGAACACGGTGCGCCTCTCACTCTCTACTGGGACGACCGGTGTTAACAGTCGAAACACTTGAGATTCACAAAGTTTTCTGATAACACTGAACCGGTGAATTTGAAATACCCCTTTGCAGTCTTCATTCATTTACTGCGTAGATAACAGGGGCATCGATGCACTAAACCCTAATATATGGCAAAGTCCTTGCATCTAATATGACTTGTCATCAAATCTTCCAAACCAACTTATATCGAAACATTTCTTAGTGGACTCGCGAAAGTGGAGCAGTGACTGACTGATATTGATATTATTATGATAAATTATTAGATGTAGGTCACCAAATCAGCTGATGGAAACGTGGTGCTGAATGCTCCCCTGATGTGATTGAATTTCTTTCAAGATTGAAGATCTTTCAAAATGATCTTAATGTTTTATAATGACAAAAACAACACAATCAAGTTGGACTCATGTTAGGGTATAGCAAGAGCCACACCAGTTGGTACTCATGCACACAGAATATCCTTTATTCAAGTGAAATCAACACTGCCTGTGTGTGTGTGTGTGTGTGTGTGTGTGTGTGTGTGTGTGTGTTTTCATGTATCTGCCATCTCTGCCTACGTGGACATCTCCTAATGAGTCTGTCTGGGCTTGTTTTTCCATAATATCCTTGGACGCTACCTAACACTGTGACAACACCAGTCTGGAGCGAGATAGACCGGGAAACATTATTAAATTCTCATTCTCATTCCGATCCACAGTTCGCTCATTAAATTAAAACGACGAGGATCTTTGTTTGCTGCAATAACAAAAGCCCCTGCTAATTGCCTTTTCTGATATGAGGAGCTCTCGACTCCAAAATAAACCAATCCAACTTTTAAATAAGCCAAAAGACATAAGATGGACCGTAACAAGGCTTGTGAATGGAATTGTTCCCACATCTTAGTGCACCAGGGAAAACATGTTGGAAAACTTAACCTTATTGTTGATGTTCAGCTTGACAAAGAGCCTCCATGTCTTCTATCGGGTCTGCCCGGCACTCGTGTGAAAGGTCCTCATAAATCTTATATTATCCTGACTTTTGCTGCTCGAAAAAAATAAATAAAAAAAGCTTAAATGGATCGATGATAACCTCCCACAATATCTGAGTGGCATAAGATAATATTTGATGTTATACTAATGGAATGTCTGGGCCTGATCGAGTCTGTAAACGCCCCCATCCCTGTATGGCCTTGGTTTGTTTTGGAGTAAAGCGAGTTCAATGTGGTTGGGTTGAACCCGCTAGCCCACATCTCTTGGCTCAGATAGCGCTACTGTGTGTGTGTGTGTGTGTGTGTGTGTGTGTGTGTGTGTGTGCGTGTGTGTGCGTCCGTGTGTGTGTGTGTGCACTAGCAAACAGGATTTATCTAGCATGTCGTACACGGGGCTGTGGTGACCGGCAATCTGGATGACCACAGTGGGAAACTAAGCCTCACAATGAAGAGTAGTCTCTCTCCAACAAACACACACTCACACACACTCACACACACACACACACATAGAAAGACAGTGAGAGAAAGATGCTAGAAAATCCTGTTTGCTTTGTGTTCGGTCATGGAATGCCTGACCGACACAAACACATTGGCACAAACACTTGGCCAAGGCCTTCTTGTTGTCACACACACACACACACACACACACACACACACACACACACACACACACACACCATGTTCTTAATCAACAGCCCACAGCCTTTGTGATTATGCCGAGTGCCAATGAGAATGAGACAGATTGGGTGGTGTTAGAATGTGTATACAGATGAGTGCAGGTGTGTGTGTGTGTGTGTGTGTGTGTGTGTGTGTGTGCGCGTGTGTGTGTGTGTGTGTGTGTGTGTATATACTGTGCCCAGGCATAAAACAGTATCCAAAACTGGCAGTAGTCCATTGAACAACCACTGACATGCCAGCAATCTTGGTGAATTACACAGAGTACAGTAATATGTGAGTGAAATCCATTACAAGTACTGTAACAGAAACACTAATCACATGACAGTCTTTTGAAATGGATTGGTGATTACTTGTTGGATTACTCAAAAGCATGCATGTAACAAAAGCATGGAGTATTTGGAGTATTTGGAACTAAATTGTACTCTTAAATCTTTACATTATGGTTGATACTGGTTTATACAAGATGTTCATGACAGTAAAACAATTGTTTTATTTTAAGCCTCAATACTGGAATTAAAACACTTAAATAACAGGAATCACTTTTGCAGTATGGATAATGTCACTGAGTACAGATTCATCTGGCACAGGTTTAAGCCTACAACGGAGGATAGGGCATCCCACTGAGCAATTATATTTTGAATAGCCGTTATATAAGATGAATAAATGGTTTACAGCGTCTAGGCTAAAATTAGGCTACATAGGGTTTAAAAGTGAAAGTTAAGCAGATATCTACAAAAAATAAAAAAGCAAAAAAGCATTATCTTGTACATATGGGCTTCTCTGGTGCATATTTTTGATACTTACAGCTGTTTTTGCATTGTTTAAATATGTAATAATGTATTTACTGCTTGGTACAACTGGGTAATATATAGCCAAAGAGATCATGGGCTATATGAGCCAGGAGAGAGAAGAGTAGAGAGAGAGAATGGAGAGATGAAGAGGTCTGTCTTGGAAATATGGCGGTGTAAGACTGGTCCATGGCCTGGAGGTATGGGGGTGTAGGGCTGGACCATGGTCTGGAGGTATGGGGGTGGAGGATTGGACCATGGCCTGGAGGTATGGGGGTGTGTTCCAGCAGGGTTTCAAATTTGATGTGAGTAGCAATGGGCAGCTGGTGGAGCGAGATTAGGATGGCATTGACATGGGAGAATATGTGGAGGAAGAAGATGAGGTGCAGCATTCTGGATGGGTTTTATTTCAGGAGTCTAGGTAGGAGGGGGTTACAGTAGTCCAGAGTAAGATGA
The DNA here is from genome assembly GCA_034670385.1 of Hoplostethus mediterraneus. Taxonomy (NCBI): domain Eukaryota; kingdom Metazoa; phylum Chordata; class Actinopteri; order Trachichthyiformes; family Trachichthyidae; genus Hoplostethus; species Hoplostethus mediterraneus. Next base: position 2,518,948 of record JAXDDW010000063.1, read on the forward strand.
TTAAAGCTTAAATAAGGAGCTGGCCTGAGTCCCTGGTGAGGAAGCAACAGATATTGTATATGATAGTCTGATAGATGTTGAAGAGTCCACACCTGTAGGATCAAGCTGTGGCTGCAATGTGGTTTACACAACAGTCAGCTATCTAGAGTCGCAGCAGTCATCGTGGTCTTGTCAATAGAGATGGAGAGGTCTTATATTGACCAGGATTTTCCAGGAGGAAAAAACGAGTTTAAGCAGTTTGTGGTGGTGGGCACATATCTAACTGGTGATGTCAGCAAGGCAAATATGGTCTCCCAACCTGTGTAGGGGATGTGTCAAAAGAAGAGTGTCATCAGCATAGCAATGGTAGAGGAAGTTACGGTACGTGATGACAGGGCCAAGTGATGTAGTCTGAGAGTGATAGGGGGCCCTGGACTGAGCCCTGGGGGACACCAGTGGAGATGGTGTGCTGTGAAGTGTGTGTGGACCTGAAAACTCCCAGATGGGAAGGGCTGAGATGGACCTCTACAAAAGTCATAGTCCCAACCTTGTTCAAGACCAGTGTTTTGCTTGTTGCTCAAATAAAGTAATACATGACTTATTAACTGTTTCAAAAGTAATACAGCTACTTTAGTTATTACTCTCTGGGAAAACAAAATTAATTCATTACACTACTTGTTCAATTATATTTCCATTACACCCCCCAAAATTGGCAATTACATCCTGTGACTGATTAGGGTAAACAATGTTCTTGTCATCCCTTCTCTTAATAAAATTCCAGTAGTGGGGATACTTTCATCCAGAAAAGCAAAGTTGTCAAGCATCAATATTACTGTAACAGGTTATTGAGTAACACATTACCACCCACCACCATTTAGGAATTTGTCACCTCATCACCCTCTCTCACCCATCCTTCCTGTCTCTCTTCACTGTTACTGTTCCCTTATGCACAAATGCCTTCAAAATAATCTTGCAAAAAGAAATGCGTGAATAAAATTTGTGACTATACGTGCATTTTAATCCAGAATTTCTATTCAGCAAGGTAAATCACTGAGCATTTTATCTTGTGAAAGGTAAAAACAGCATCGGTCCTGTTCCTAACACCCACAACAACAATGGCCTGCTCAGTGTTTCACATCAGAGGGGAAGGAAGGAAGGGAGGAGAGGAGAGCCCTCTGTTCTCTCACTGTGGCAGGAAGAGAAGAATGGACTGAGGACCTCCTGCAGAGGAGTGAAGGGAGGAAGGAGGGAGAACTTGAGTCATGAGAGGCAACAGAAAAAATAAACAGTAAACTTTTTTTTTTTCTTCAGTCTTTCATCCCTATCACACTCACGCATGTACACACTTGCATGAAGTAGGGTTTGAACCATATGGGTTGTTGAAGGCCGATACAGATGTTTTTGGATTGATGCTGCCTATAGTTGATGTATTGTGCCAATATTGAATATCTTTTTCATGCCCAAAAAAATCCTCAAAAATGACAAGGATTCATGGTCTCCCGCAGAATTGTGTTCTTGGCAGGCTGGTGAAGCGTCTCTCCCCTTTCCCCTCAAGTGACTCTTGTCTCTTGCCAGGCTGCCATTTTAAATAAGAATCTCTTCCTAATGACTTGCCTGGTAAAATAACAGTTAAATTAAATTAAATAAATAAAAATATATATATATAAATTTAGACCGTCATGTGATGCCAAAGCTGAAACCCATACTACTTAAATAAATGTAGGTGGGTTAGCAGCTCCTTAAGGCAGGGTGAGGCAGGTTTCATTGCAGGTTTTACAGACTGACACCCCTGAGGCTGGAATGATACAAAGACTATGTACCCATGAAAAAACTAGCTACCTTTTTGTAATCAGTGACTTCATATTACAGCACACAGAGCAAAGGTTGAATTTAAACAGTGTAGGGCCAACAGCTTCTATTATATTATGATAATGCATGGAAAAATATGCAGTGCATTTCCTTTGCATTCTCTCTTTTTGTCCTTTCTGTTCAAACCTGCACTATGGAAAAGGTGAAAATGAAGGTCAGCACTTACATGGGTGAATTGGTCTTGACATATACTGTATAAGTGGTCACCAGTCAGTCGAACTATTTTTTCTCCCTTCCTCCCTTTCTCCTCTCACAGCCTCTCCATCATCTGTCTGTCTCCCTCTCTACCTGGGTTTTTGTCCGACTGATGCGAATTATGATGTATCCAATTAGAAAAGCTGATTGGAAATGACAAATTGCAATAATATTTCCCTGATGAGGCAAAAAAGGTTTGCTCGCTTGACGCTAAAAGGTTTTCTTTTGTCGATAAAGATATTATGTAATAAATCGAGATGGAAACACATTCGTCAAATACATAATGACGTAGCAGCCAAAACAGTTGAGCAGTGGCTTTCGTCACTCTGAAATGGGTTTGCCTCTATCTGCCAGACGCACCATACTTGGTGTTTCTCCCATGTTTAACTCCCAGTCATGGTTGTATGGCTATTAGTTGGTGCATTAGAATATTACCAGTCCATTTCTTTGTTTTCATGTTTAGACAGCATGAAATATAGCCCAATATTAGCTGACATCAAAGTAATCAGTTCTTCGAAGACTCATTCCATTTCATATTTCTACGTCCAGGAAGCCTGTTTAGTCGCTTTAACCCGGCTGATGCAAACGCACCTACGGTTAAGTCGCATTTTCGTATTTGCTACGTTTCAAAAAATTCGCTGAATTTTTGCTTGACAGTTGGATGGAAACATAGCTTTGGGCTCTCTGTCCCCCTCCTCCTCCCTGTCTAAATATATTCTGTGTTTATAAGAGCAGCTCAAACCAACAGTCATCAATTACCGTTTCAGTCTTCCCTCTCCTCGCTCTCTCTGTCTCACCCTTCAAGCTCAGCTCTCTCTCTCTCTCTCACGCACTCTCACACACGCATTTTCAGAGGCTTTTGGCCAACGCAAGCAGAAACACACACCCCCACAAGGACAAAGCAGTTGTTTTCCACCCTTCCCTGCTCCACTCAGCAGCAAAAAATTAATATTCTCTCACGTCAAGCAGCACTTCAGGAACATGTGAATGGAGAAAGGTGTATTTATAGAGTGCTTTGACATGCAACATTTTTCTCTCAGCTTACTCCTATAGTTCTATAGCTCCATCACCCCGACTCGCCTTCCATCTCTGACTTCATCTGACTGTCTGATTTCAGTAGCTTTCTTTTTCATCTTCTGTCTCACACTTGCTCTTTTTGTACCAGTCTCTGCCTATCTATCTATCTATCTATCTATCTATCTATCTATCTATCTATCTATCTATCTATCTATCTATCTATCTATCTATCTATCTATCTATCTATCTATCTATCTATCTATCTATCTATCTATCTATCTATCTATCTATCTATCTACCTATCTATCTATCTATCTATCTATTTATCTGTCTACCCTTTTGCCTTCAGAACAGCTTCTAACCTCCAATGGGATATTGTTCTTTGATGGATGAAGGAGGTGGAAACCTACTTCCCATAAATGTTCAATGATGTTTAGATCTGGTGAATGTGGAGGCCATGGGAGGAATTTGCCTTCATCCTGATGTTCATGAAAGCGCTTGAATTTGCAGTGTGTATGGGACGTCATCAACTTGGTACCATAGGGTGCACCTGGTGATTCTACAACCATGCAGAGCAATCATTGGACCTAAAAAGATGGCTGCCCATACCATTATAGATCCATCAACAAGTTCAACAGTTGGCTACAGACATTGTTGGTTGAAGGCTTCCTTTGGCTTTCTCCAAACGTCTGCTCCTGTCTGGATGTAGGAAAAACCCATATTGGCTTTTCCCATTGCTCCTTTGTGCTCCTAACTTCAGGACAAGCTATTTTGTGAAGTTCACAATGTACAGTTGTTGTTGATACTGTGTCACAGAGGTGTTGATTCAATTTTGTGGTATTTTTTAAGGCTGTAGTTCCTCTATTCCTGTTGGTGAGCTTCAACTTGCAACCACTTTTCCTCTTTGCCAATGCCGCTTGGCTGTGTTTGGCATATGTTGTCATGATATTTTGAAATTTTGAGAATTTTTGTATCTATCTTTCTGTTCCTTCTTTCTCAAATCTCACGTCAGTACTCTGCCCTGATTGGTTTCTTTGTTTCTTTCTTCAGTTTTTCTTTCTTTTCTTTCTGTTCGGTGCTTGGCAGGTGACTGGCTTCACTGGGATTTACTTTGCCATTAGCTCAGCGGGCTCCTCCATTAGCTTCCCAGTAGCCTTAGCAATCACGTACTCACAAAAACAAACTAACTGGAGCTGAACAATCCTCTGCAGCATCAGAGCTAATTAGCCATCTCATTTTGACCACTTAGTCCATTATTCATTTTATTCACATGGTGGCCATATTTGATTGACGTCATACTCAGGGTGGGAAACTATACCTAGAACATAGCAAAGCAGAATCAATGACAGATGTATCCAGTCATTAGATCATATTTTTTAAAGACAAACCAAAGTTAACCTTCCATATGGTGGAGAGATGAGCGGAGCTGGAGAAGGTCCAAATCAAAGGCTGCAGAAAATTGATTAGAGGGAACATCCATAACGTTAACTAATGTTAATGCAGTCTTCTAGTTCACCCCCCCCCCCCCCCCCCCCCCCCCCGCCCACTCAAGCCAAGCTCTCTCAAGTGGCACTGAGACAAATAGTGTCTGTAAGGTATCAAAGTAAAGGAACAACACGACCACTGTTAATGATCGCATTGCAAGATTAATTCTGTGTTAGCTAAATCAATATACAACATTATACCTTCACAGACAAAGTCATCTCGCTTCCAAGCCCTCTCTTTAAGGAAGTAGTGCGTTGTTGAGTCGTTAATTCAGGTTTTCGGGTACATAACCCATATCTACTAAATACTCAAACTCGACTCAACATACTGCAAATACTGTGCCTGCGGTATCAGGGCAGTTTTCAGGACGATTTATTGAATTGATACTTTAGCCGTATTTAAGACAGAAAACACTGTTTGGATTATGGTGACTACCTATGTCATAATTATTGATTACATATATATATACATAATTTACCTGAATGATGTTAAGATTTGTTGTTTGGTAGCAAATCACATTTGGTGCAGGGATTTTCCCATAAATCAACACCCCTGTACTAAACTGAGATGAAGGTGCACTTGATTTACCCTACCAGTCATCAGACCTTTCTGGTGGGAGGTGCAGTGGGTGAGTCAGATCTCTCGAGAACACACCTCTGCAGGTGCTTATTAGGCACCGACTGTGTTTATTTCTGCAGCTTAGAAACTACACAAGGAGCACATTTAGCTCTGTGTTCTCAATAAAGGCCCTCTCACTGTTGGATAGAACTTCAATGTATGAAGTATTTCTTACCCCTCACATTTCCAATAAGAGAGTGAATATGAAACTGATATGTAGAATTCCCTTGTGCATTTCATGTACATCCAGAGGCAAATGGGAAAATATACAAACATAATGCATTTTAATGTATATTCAACATCAAATGGAGAACCCCATACTAATGGAAAAATGTATTTCTTTTTCAATCATTCCATTTTTTTATCAACATAACAATAAGTAATGTTAAAGATAAACAGGTGAAATTCAACAATATGATATATGATATGAACTACTGCATTCATTTTCAAGTAGTGAATTCTGACAAGAAATGTATTTTGTGCACTTGATATGAAGCTGATCAAAAAAGTCTTTACAAGCTTTTTTTTTCCCACAGTCAACGTAACTGTTGAGGAATGTGAACGGAATGCAGTAGCCTCTGAAAAAGAGAGAGGAAAAAAGATTTATGAAGGAAGCACACAGCTGTTGGTTGCAATTTGCATCTATTGTTGAGTCTTCCAAGTGAGTCATGTCTGCCGTGCCCTTGCCTTGCTCCTTACAGCCTATGCAGAGATGGATAGAGAGGGAGAGAAAGAGAGGAAGAAAAAGAACATTTCTCTTTCTCCATTTCTCTCCCTCTATTTAGTCCTTTCCTCCCTCACCCCTACAAAGAATGGGACCATTAAAAATGTCATGACGACAGGAGGGAACGATCCATCACCCTATTGGAGGCTCGGGCTGTGGGCTTCATGGGGACCCGGTTCACAGCCCTGCTAACATGTGGGTGGGCTAAACAAGCAACACAATTAGTCCCACTCACTGATGGGCTTGGACAGAGTACCACAATATCTTTCTCAAGTGGAAGTACTTTTACTTTGAAGTAGAAATAGAATTAATGAGAATCTACTGGAGTAAAAGATGCTTATTTAAAATGTACTGAGTGACAGTAAACACACAGTGGTACACATGATATATGATACAAGATGAGTGCAAACTAGAAAAGGTCATTTGTGTGCTTGCTTCAGGTTGAAAATGATTTTTTTTAAGTTAAAGTTAAAAAGTTGAATTAACACCTTACACACACACTTGCACACACACACACACACACACACACACACAATCTCAGATGTAGATTTAACCAAAAAAGCGAGAGCAGTCTCTTAAATAATAATGGCTGAAATGAATGAATGAATGAATGAATGAATGAATGAATTAATAAATTAATTATCTGATCATTTGTTTGTGAAATGGGGTTGTCTATTTTGAAGGACCTCAAAAAGCAATTGCTTTACGGCCTATTATCATCATCTCATTATTGGTGGACCCTCCCATTATAATCAAATTTTGAAGGAAATATTACCCCCAGCATCATTACATCATCTTTTCTAATAACAATATCTTCTAGCAAGGGAAAAAAAAAAGATGGTGTTCTGTTTCACATTAATAGTCTTTATTTTCTAATGATCCACCTTCCTTTCTTCTCTGACTGTCCCTCTCCACTCGGCTCAAAGCTGCCAACAGCTGATATTTTGTACCAACAATTTGTATGCCCAAAAAGGATTCTTCTTTTATTCTTATAATCAGTGCGGAAAAGCCTCTGAAACGGCATTTACACCATGTGACACGAAAAATCTCACACTAAAGAAATCATTTTAAGTGGGTACAATAATAGAAACATATTCACTAGCTGTGTTCAAGGAGGAACCTCCATCATACTGCTGGCGGACGACACTGATGACCCCATATATCGGTCTAACCTACTCTCGACATCTCTCTCCGCTCAGATCTCTCATATTGTACACAAGGTCACGGTGGCCTGATTAAAACCAGGCAATCAGACAGAGCATGCTGATGAAAGCCTAAACGGCCCTGGGTGATAGAGTGCGCAAAACAAACAGGAAGCGATGGTCAACTCGCTGAGCGTTAATGAAACGCTCTGCGGTCAGGGCCGTTAGGGTGAAGAGTAATTCAAGGTCTGCAGGAGGGACATATATCAGTAAGCACACAGATATTCACACACAAAGGTAAGAAACTGTAGATGATGTGCCTGCAAAACATACAACCACACAATCGCATGCACACACACACACAAAGGAAATGTGTGGATTTATAAACCAACATGTGCACAAACCTACACGCACACACATACACACACACACGTTTTCTTGCACGAGCAGTTTGGTTTGCTCTCATTTCTCTTGTGTGTGTTGATCTCTGCACATCTCATCATCTGTGTGTGTGTGTGTGTGTGTGTGTGTGTGTGTGTGTGTGTGTGTGTGTGTGTGTGTGTGTGTGTGTGTCTCTCACTCAGACACCTGCCAGTGCTGTGCTGATGGAGGTTTAACAGCCTCCCAGTGGCAGTCAGAGGATTGGCTGCAGGAAAAAGGAATTAAATATGCAGAAGGTCGGGTCTATTGCTTCACATTTAGCTCCGTCTGCAGACCTCATCCTCTCCTCTCCTCTTTTTCTATTATTTTCCCATTTTTTTCAGCCTTCCTCACTCCTCTGTTTCTTCTCCTTCCTGCCTCCTTACTTCTCGACTTACTCCTCCCTACATCAAAACAACTTTTCTATTCACTGAAACTGATAGAATACCATAAGAGGTATATACAATATATGGGGGGGCCAAACATGAAATATTTATCAGACTTTGATATATATACATCGGACTTAATATATATACATGGGACTTTGAGTTTCGATCAGGCACTGAACTGGCCAGCTATTCAGCACCACGGTGAGCGATCTGAAAGTTAAATGATCTTTTGACAGTAAAGTTAATGGATGAACGTTCAAGGGAAATTTGCGATATTTATATTATGAATGTATTGGCTACTTTGAACATTGTGTTTCCATCAGGCATTGATCCAGCCATCTTTTTCAACATGACAGATGAGTATTTTTTTATACTCTAGTGGAGTGGCTGAGAATGGAAGGGAGCCTGTACGATGTTGCTCCAGGACTCCAAACGGCTGTCGGCAGGGCGCTGAACCTTCAGAGGTCTTGTGGAGTCCACGCCTCGACGGGTCAGAGCTGTTTTGGCGGCCTACACAATATTAGGCAGGTGGTTTTAATGTTATGGCTGATCGGTGTGTATATATACTGCAGTGGACACAGTTGGAATACTCTCACCCCATTGGTTTTCCATTAATTTTGAGGAAAATAAGACTTTTAAAACTTAATGAGACTAAATGAATGTTGCAGTGATACTTGATCATCCCTGGTCGTGGATGTAGTTCAGAGTAAATCCACCTCAAATCAGTTTACGCACCGTTTTATTTGCATAGGAAAGTTTACCCACTTTTTTCAGGGCTGGCATAAATCTTCATGACCTAAATTCACACTGCGCATGCAGATAGTCTTGCTTTTCTGAATGTTTTAGTTTTTTGTTTCTGTTGGTGGTTGTTTGCCTTGTGATGATCATCAACTGGAGGTCACAGAATACTCACCTTTTCATTTACCACTACACCAATGGCTCTAATAATATGAACTCTCCTACCTTCATCACCTCCAACCCCCCTAACCCCCCGCCTCCTTCCAACCTCCTCAGCCCTTCTTAACCTAATCCAGTCCACACCTGGTTCTACCCCTGGCCCAGCTGGTGAGGACAGGGGCACCTCAGGGTGTCTCTCCCTGGGGATGTGATCCTTCAGCCCAGACAGGAATCACAAAGCCTCCCCCTGGAGAGCGGGACAACAGAGAGGAAAGGGCAGGGGGAGATTGGAAGGTAATGAGTCTATTAATTACAAGGCTTTTCACAACCGGCTGCAGTCTCAGCACACACACACACACACACACACACACACACACACACACACACACATGCATACACACACAGACACATACAGCCACAAAAGAACACAATCCCTAAGGTTTGCAGATGCGACAGAGGTGACCAGTTGTCCTCTCCCTATTTAAGCGTCTGATTGGTGAGCTTTGATCGAGATGAGGTGCATGAATTAAAACGTACATGCCCATGTGCATACACACATCACACACACACACACACACAAACACACACACACTAGAAGCAGGTGTTGCATGTAATTCACAGCTTCCCAGTCAACTGGACAGGGATGGAACTGAACAGCAGCAGCTATATTATAATGCCAGTCTGCACATGAGCCTTATTAGACCTTTGATCTCAGTATGGAAACCAGTGGTGTGTGTGTGTGTGTGTGTGTGTGTGTGTGTGTGTGTGTGTGTGTGTGTGTAATCTCCTGCTTAGATCATTGCACACCCTCACCACACGCACACACACACACGAAACACAGTCCCTAAGGTTTGCAGATGCGACAGAGGTGACCTGTCATTTTCAGATCTTCTCTCCCCATTAAGCGCCTGACTGCTGAGCTTCGATTTATCTGACACTGATGGAGTGTGTGTGTGTGTTTATGTGTTATAGGGTAATAAAGGAATAGACAGTTAGGCTCTATAGTCATTGATCAGGCCTAAGCAGACCTGACCTTCTCATATCCCACAACCACAAATCAGCCTGGTGGCTCCACTCATATCCACACATACACACACACTCCCACACACACACACACACACTCCATCGATCAGTGTGACATACACTGAAGATGACAGATACACTGACAGTAATCAGCAGCGAATGTGAAGATACACTTCCCAGAGTGCAAACCAATTTATTACTCGCTGTGAACTCGTCGGAGTGACAGGACAAACGGAGAGAGTGATGGATGAAGACAGGTGGAAAGATGAGAGGTTGAAAGGATGACGGGGATAGAAGAAAAAGATCAAAGAAGACAAATGGAGACTTACATGACTTACCTATAGAAAAAAAGAGAAAAAAGAAGGCATGTTGGAGGTCAGACAAGAGCATTTCTAGCATCTAGACTATAGGGTTACACACACACACACACACACACACACACACACACACACACACACACACACTCTGACCTCTCCAGGAGACTGAGATTGGCTTATTGATCATAGTGAGACAGACAAATCTCAAAGGAAAGCAGAGGTCTCTTTATAGAAGGACCTGTCTGGTCCAGGTCACTGCTAACAGGGAAGTAATGGGCGACCCTACCTCACCCACGGTAAAATCAACCGTCAGTTCAATAGCTGTCATACAGAAACTGTCCTTCCAATACAGATCTCATATTATCAAGCGTCATTCATGCCCACTTCACCTATATGATGGACTGAACTTCAAGTAACACCACAACAACTTTAGAGACTCTTGGCTGCATTAGAGAGTGTAGGTAATGCACTGAATGCACTGCAGAAAATATCTATCTGAAGAGGCCATTTAATCCATTTTGGAGTCTTATTTTCTTAAAATAAGTGAAATAAGTAGAAATCAATTACCTTATTCTGATAGAAATCTTACCTCATCCTGAAAGTAAAGCTGCATTGGAAACAAGTGGAATATTCTTAACTGAATGGCAGAATGTTTTGCAAATCTTACAATGTTTTACTTGTTTTACCAAAATCATGATTTTAAGACTTAATCTGAGATTAAATCATTTGTTAAGAAGACTTTTTTTTCTTTTTGCAGGCGTGGCATAAATGAGAGATTTTAACTCATGCAGCTGAATGTGTGTGACATGTGCATTAACTGGTCATGTAAATTTGAAGCTCACCTGCCCAGACAACAGTATAGGTTGATTGTTGGTGAATTACTTAAATTCACTGGTATGGTAGCAACATAACCACAAAGCCTTTCTTATTCTCAGAAGAAGGTTCTAAGACTAAATTAATTTCTTTTTTTTGCAGTGTGTAAGCACAATGAAGTGCAACCTCAGAGAAACACTGTTTCCCATATATTATGCCTCCAGGCCACTGGGGTATGGGGGGTGTTCACCCATATCATGTAACACACATTTACACAAACACAGAGAGCAGAAGCAGACAGATCCACTTCACCACCGGCTACCACTCCAGTGCAGGACCGGCAGACTAACCCCTGTGATCCCCAACCAATCAGGACAGATTACTGACCTGAGTTCTGAGAAAGATAAGATGAAACTTTAGAGATCTGTGAGGAAATTGGGTCTTTGCAGCAGCAATTAGTAAAATAATACAGCAAAGAAAAATAAAATATGAAAAAAATGAGCTGCAGCATTGTGAAGGTGTGCAAAATAACATCATTACGACATATATGAATGACGAAAGCAAAAATGTATGATGTAAAATATACATAAGATACACCAGAAATATGCAATATAAGATGTACAAAATGAGTAAAAACATTTCCTGCCCCCATGACGCAAAAAATGAATGAATAATTGAATAAAGGTTCAAATGAATATGCAATATATAACAGATTGGAAAGTTAGACATTTATAGAATATATACAGGATGTGCAGAATGTGTGCTGTGTTCACATGGAGAGACAAGAAAGAAAGAAAGAAAGAAAGAAAGAAAGAAAGAAAGAAAGAAAGAAAGAAAGAAAGAAAGAAAGAAAGAAAGAAAGAAAGAAGGCAGTGTTGGAGGCTTGCCGCTAAATCCTTCAATCACCATCATAAGACCTCACATTAGAGAGCATTTCATCCATAATAAACACAGGCATTCCCTACGATAAAGTGCTTAGGTGGGGAGGCGCTGCTATCTCGGCAACAGGAGGTCTTCATTTGGACGTTTCAAGGTGAGTTAGAGCCCCTATTGACCTGGGCTGCTTTCCCATGACAAGAGGCCTTGGTAGGACTTAACTCTTGTCCCGAGCTCAATATAAAGGTTACATATATATATAATATAATAAATATAAAAGTCTGAACTCATAGGAATAAGTAGTATTTTTTCTTGTTGCACTTGTTTTCTCTGCACACTCTAGTTGTCAGGATAGCTGAGGCACTTTGATCCACCTCAAAAGAAGTGCCCCGAGACCCGGCCTCACTCTCCACTGTGTAATTTTAGTTCGCAATTTGGCTAATCTCGAATATGTTGTCAAATGGATGTGTCAGGTGTCTCTTGTATATACCAACATTCAAAATTGTCTTAGTAAATCTGAATCTCTTCTTTTGAGAAACGAGGTGCCCAGATTTCTCAGATCATCGACGTGGAGATACAGAGGAATCGGACATGCATTCCTGGGCCGAAGCCGCGGCGGCTCTGCGCAAACATGCTCCATGTGGTAGGAATGATCAGCCTGTGAGAGGTCACCGTTTGCCTCTTATCCCCGCTGTTTGGACAGGACTCCAACAATCACATTGATCTCAGCTCACCGGGACATTCAAACAAGTGCCCCCCCCCCACCGTATGACGAAGCCGCATCCCACCCAGGCCACATTTGTTAGGCATTAAGACGCCATTGGAGAAATCCGAGTGATTCCCAACCCTGAACCATGCTATCTAAATATTTAGGAGAGCTTTGAAATAACCAGTGATCTCAAGGAACATGCGGGACGGGTTTGGGACTGTGTATTTTGTTTGGGACGGAGATCATGGAAAGGCTAACACTGACAACGCACTCGGGAGACTGACAGGCTGCAGTTATTAGATGTCTGGTCGCCGCATCATTCTCTGACCCAAGTAGAAAATGGAAGTACTTGTCGTTCACCAAGTTTCCATCATTGATTCATGCTTGAATGGCGGGTTAGACCAAAATATCAGTTTGCCTCCAGATGGGGAGATGGTAGAGGCCTTTTTTATTAAAAATCAGATTCGGTGTCGTCCACCTCCGATGAGATGGATATGATGCAGTCTGTAAGATTACATAGTTATTGTATAATGGATCAATACTGTACTGGTTGTCTGTGGGAAGTTGAATTGATTTGAATGCAGCAATTTAATCATCTGATTCCACACGCAGCAGCTTCAATACAAAAATATCGGTGTCAGCCTTCAAAAGCCCATATCACTCGCGTCCTAATAGAATATTGTCTGTCTGAGGTCGTGACCTCCGCTTAGACCGCCCCCCCCCCCCCCAACCCCCCCATTCAGGCTGGCATCCCAAAACGCTGGGCACTTTCCCTCTCATTTTACTCTTTGTCTCTCTCTCTCTCTCTCTCTCTCTCTCTCTCTCTCTCTCGCTTTCTCTATACTTGTTTACTATCACACTCCTCCTGCCCGTTCGTTAGTGCCTCTCTTTGTCTCATCATCGCGCGTCTCCAGCTTTGATGTGGGCGGTGGGTGTCTGCTCTCGGCCAATCAAAATCCTCGGGTTGGTGCGAGGCGCTGGCACAGCGTCGGCCAAGCTGTTTGGAGGGAAAAAAGCTCATGAATCTATTTCAGTGTTTTCATCCCCTGACAAAAGGGGGACAAAACAACAGGAACCTTCTGAGTGTCCTTATTCAGCTATTCATCTGTGCCCAGCACCCACCGTCCCCAGCCCGGAGAACCTGTCCTGCTGCCTGATTATCACCAAGGAGAAAAATCCCCACGCAAAAAGGAGGAGATAGAAATGTTAATATCCTCCTGCGTAACAGACACTGTGACATCCACGGCTGTGTTTATGTGGCAGGGCGGGGAAAAAAAACACAGACGCAGAAAGGAGAGCTTGGAGAGCAAAATTGAGAATGAGATGAAAAATTGTCAGGAAGTGGAATGCAGCCGTTTTTTGGCCAGCGTGTAGGGAGGAATCTTTAATTAGAGCGTGTTGAGAGATCATAGTTTCCCTTAGAGCTATCGTGCCTTTTCATGTTTATATAATGCATATGCATGGGCTGGAGCAATCAGCTGAAACCAGATACCCAATTCCACATAATGTAGCTCATAAGGTTCACCGAGCAATACGTTTCTGGACCTCAGACTTTGTGCTGAAAGGTAAAGGTTGAGGATTTTGAAATGCTCATGCATGTGGCCAGCATCTGAGCTATGGGACATTCAATATCTATGAAATATGGAAAATGTGTCTTATCAATCATTTCCCCCCCCCCAAACCGCTGTGATCAAGACCACAGGAAATGATCAAGTCATCCCAGAATGCATTGTGGGATGTGGGTAAATTCACAAAGTTGTGCTGCAGCGCGCACTTTAGCGCCGGTGTGAAAGCATGTCAGCTCGCGGCCCCCGAGCCTGAGAGCTTTGACGTCTGCCAGCATCGTCAGAATCAGAGCAGATCCCCGAAGACGATCCGACAGCAATCACAGTGAATCACACCCTCCTCATCCTCCTCCTCCTCCTCTCATCTGAACCAGCAATAATATGACGCTGGATTAATTTTTGTTCCTCCCAGTAAGCTTGTGAAGGAGGAAGGAGAAAAAAAAAAAAATGCTTAGTGTCCAAAATAATGAAACATTCTATGACACGTCCTTATCAGCCAAATGAAAAAATCACATTATCTTCAAAAGGGGTTTTAAACGGCCGCCCGCCCGTTTGCTCGCTACCTCGAGCTGCACAGGGAATATCAACTGAGAGACAGTAATTCGCTCAAGCGCTTAATATTCTGTTCTCAGCGATGTAATATGGAAATTCGGAAGGGGTCATGCAGAAGTCACGTCGAAAAAAAAATCCCTTAAACTTAATTTGAGAGGCAGTTGGAGATTTTTTTTTTTTTTCCCCGAAGAAAATCAGTCAGTTATGGATAGGGTTCAGTAAAAGTCAAACCGGCGGGCCTCCGCCGGGGGAAGTGGAGAGGTCCCTGCAGCGCTGACACCAGTTGATCTCTTTAGATTTACTGTGCATGCTCTCCTTTAAACCCCACGGCTACCACATTAGCAACAAGCATCTCCATCAGCCTCCCCATAGGAATTGAGTGCAGCAGCGGGGGAGTTTGTCATACCAATGAGATAGTAGAGCGCTGATAGAGCCTGAGAAAACACACACACACACACACACTTTGTGCCTACATTTACGTGTATTGGACAGGTTACAGTATCTGTGCACATGAATGAATATATTCTCTCTGTCTGTCTCTCTCTCTCTCACACACACACACAAATCTGCAACTGGAGATGCTGCTGATACTGTACATTAACCATGGAGAGATCAGCTTCCACTCTGTACTGATCCATATCAACACAACTCCTTGCTGTGTAACCAGAGGGAAAAATCACAGGCATTTACAGTTGATTTATACCATCTCATCTCGTTCTCCTCTCTCCTCGTGGGCCCGAGCGTTCATCGCTTAACAGCTTTTTCAAGTGTGATCTGTCGGGGGGCCGTTATAGCGGATGGGGCCCGTCGCGAAAACCCACGACGCCTCGTATTGATCCCGTCGGCGGCGGCTCCAGATGTGTCATTCTGTTATGGCTGCGGCGCTCCGTTATCCGTCTGTTATCGCGTTGTCCGGTAATGACCGGGGATTGTTGTCTTGATGATGGCCCGATGATGCCGAGAGAGAGACGGAGCGCACAACGCCGCGGGCCCGGTTTATCACTGCCAGGAGAGAGAGGAAGAATTAGCCATTTGAAGATGGGCAGGACTGATAGAGGGATCACGGAGCTATTAACCCCCAAACAAGCTGTTGGGAGCCCAGCAGATGGCAGGGCTGGCGGAGAGAGAGAGAGAGAGAGAGAGAGAGAGAGAGCGTGGCCAGATTGGGCCGTGAGCAGCAGGACAGCCCAGACTTGTCATAGGATGCTGATAGAGTTGTCCTCCCAGACAGTGTATGTGTGTGTGCGTGCGTGCGTGTGTACGTACGTATGTATTGTATGTGCGAGAGGATTTTACACGAGTGAGGGTTTTTTCGCATGCGTCTACACGTCTGTGTACTGATATATGGGCTGATATTGCTGATTTTTTTTGTGTGTTGTCCACCTCTGGTATGATGGATATGATATTGTTTGTTTAATATGTATTGTAGAAGTGATCGATACTGCACTGGTTGTCTATGGGAAGACCTTAACATGAACTGATTGTGACATTTTGATTGGATTAATGTACGCAATCATTTCAAACAAAGGGAAGGTCTTTTGTTTCGTTGTTTTCTCAAAAGACATTGGGTCTGTTATCACACACACTATAGCATTCAATACTAACACTCAAACGTCATTCAGACAAACACGTCGGTGAGTATCGAGCCTGAGTCATCCGATCACAGGGCAGGCATGCCGATGATGGGGCTGATGGTTGTATTACTATCTGACAACTGCTCAGAGTAACAAGAGTGTATTCTACATCGGTCGGTACAGACGCGGCGCCTGATTCCTCTTGAAGGCAAATGTGAGATGTTATTTTATATCGATGGTTGATGAAAGATTTCAGCTGAGTGCCGCGCTCCATGTGCCGGAGGGGGTATAACACACGTATAACATCACTCTTATTTTGAAGCTTTTGTTCAAATGTGCTTAACAAGATAGCCTCTCAGAACAGGACGAACAGTGGAGGGATTCTCCACGAGCGACTTGATTCTTACTAGCGTTCCTGGAGGCTTCACCCCTTAGCAATGCCTCTAGGTAAATAAAACGGGCAAAGAGAAGCGGATATAGACAATGTTACACGTGCGCTTTAAGACCAGCCAGTACTGGTGCAGGTCAGCAGCACACAATGTGGAAAAGATCACTGTGTGTGTGTGTGTGTGTGTGTGTGTGTGTGTGTGTGTGTGTGTGGATGGGGAGGGAGGGGAGTTGAAAGTTAATTTGCTCATACTTTCGTAATGACACGCTATCCCCGCAGAGCTCAGCTCAAAGTTCTGGTTAGCACATGTAACGCTCACAGCCGAGAGGTGACTCATCACTACATCCTTGTTTTTCTAAACTTGTGAGGACCTTCCACTGACTAAATGCATTCCCTTACCCCCTAAACCTAAGCCTTACCACGAGCACCAGAAGAGGGGGGACCACGGCACCTACTGCTGTTATTGACTTGCCTGTCTGTTACTTCTTTGTATTCTTTTGAATTTTGCATTGACGTTGTTGCACAAAATACAAGCCAATCACAACACAAGTATCAGACAAGGACTTTACACTACTATAAAAATGAATGTAATGAAATTTACAGACCGTCTCAAACCCCCGCAAGGAACAATGTCTGACACAGGAAATCCTGTTCCTATTACTTCCTTCCAACGCGACAAACCCCCGACAACACGGTTCACCTCGCTTACTTCAAACACAGGCTTCTCTGGGAGTAATGTAGGACAACTGAGCAAACAGCGTCACTGTTGACGCACGCACACACACACACACACACACACACACACACACACACACACTAATAAATGCAAGTAAATGGGGCCTCAGTAGCATAGGAAATGAGGTGTGTTCGGGGGTCCGGCATGCTGTTAACAAGGTAAATAGAGCTGGGGGTCACTGGGGGGTAATAGGGCTGTTTATCAGGGGGAACAAGCAGGATGGTTATTGACATCTGTAATAAGATTAAGACAGATGGGCAGGAGATGAGGTGGGAGTGGACTGGAAAGGAAGAGAGAGAGTTGGAGGAGGGGGAAGGGTTATTTTCAGATGGGGATGGAGTGACAAAGCAGTAGAGGACTGGTATATCCCATCCTGTCTGGTCTGAGCTCTTCACTCCAGCTCTTCTCTTGGCGATCTAGTCACCGTAAGTCAGAATTGGATCGGGTATCGGGAGGAGTCGTGAAATATGAAACACCAGCATCCCTTCCATCTCCGCAGCTCCGTTCTCCTAGGACAACAAACTCACCTTGCAAACGTTAATAAAAGATTTACAGAGTATTATATGGAGACATTTACAATGAAGTGTGCTCAACACAAACAGCTCCCCTCGTTAAAGTGCAATACATTAAAAACTGCATAGTGTTATGCAAAGTCTGCCGGTAAATGAATTGTGTGCACATTCAATCAACACCTTGTCAAGTTGCTGGACCATTAAAACCAGACTGAACAAAGTGTCCCGGTTACATGACCAGGTTTTATGTAAAAGTACACCTGTATTATCAGGCTGAAGTGGGGCTGCGATAGAGAAGACTTTCCCAAGCCCCCCCCTAACTGAGACCATGTACATTCCCTCTATTTACCCAAATTCATTTCTGTTTTTTAGGTTTCGTTTTTTATTAACGCGACAAATTGAAAATGAAACCTAAACGGTGCTGGGCGATCTCTCCGTGCAGAGAAAGCTGGACTCACCCAATGATGGCTGAACCTCTCTCACCACCTCCCCCCAACACCACACACTGAGAAGAAGACATTTAGCTCACTGGTGACTCAGTGATCAGCGCTGTCACAGTAAGAAGATCCAGGCTTTGAGAGTCTTCGTGTTGTGTGAACTAACATTCAGAGGAAAAGGTTAGTTCAGTTGAAGATTGAAACTGGTATGAATGTGAGTGATGGTCTATCTGAAGGGTGCAGGGTCGAGGGTGTTTCCTCCCTTCACCCCCTCTCCCTCTCTCTCTCTATATTCCTTAGTCTTGCCCTCAATCTTTCTTGCTTGCTTTCCTTCTCTCTCTCTCTCCTTCCTTCTCACCCCCTCCCCCCTCTACCTATCTTTCTCTCGCTCTCCGCCTGCAGCGTACTTGTACAGTATGTTAATCTGGAGGAGGAGTGGAAGGTGTGTTGGGTTTAATCATCCAGAGGGCTGGCAGGGTGGCTGCTAGAAGCTTGTCTGCTGGGGCTAATTGGAACAAAACGCTCCCTTGTTCTTGTTCTGAGAGAGAGAGAGAGATAGAGAGAGAGAGAGAGCGAGAGAGAGAGAGAGAGTCATTTCTGCAACTCCAGGTAATTGAAAGAGCACTCTGGCAGCAGAAGGAAGAGGAAAAGAGATAGTCTTCGTGTGTGTGTGTGTGTGTGTGTGTGTGTGTGTGTGTGTGTGTGTGTGTGTGCACGTGTGCGTGTGCGTGTGCGTGTGCGTGCGTGCGTGCACGTGCATGTGAGTGTGTGTATCAGTGTGATAAAAAAAGACACTGGTTTTGTTTGAAATGGATTAGTGTGCATTCACATATAGTGTGTTCACATACTTTGTTGAGCCTGAGAGTGTGTGTGAGTGTGTGTGCGTGTGCGTGCACGTGAAAGTGTGTGTGTGTGTGTGTGTGTGGAGTGCACGTCTTGTGTAGTGACACATTAGCAAGCGCTCGGCTGGTGGATGTAATTAAAGGGGCGGTGTAAGTCCCCTCTATCTCTCTGCTCGTCCCGCTCTAACAACTGCAGCTTGTAATGTCACTCCGGTGTCACTTTCCCCTTTAAGACGCCACTAAGTGGATTTGGGTGCTGGAACAGAACGAGGGGAGACCTGTTCACACCTTGTGCTCTGGAACACAGCGAAGGGCAAGAGACCCCCAAACCCCAAAAAGCACCATACTGGTAACGTGATCTCAGTTTCATGTGCTGAGCTGATACATTCATACAGTAAAACATTCAAGAACATGATAAGAAAGCTGCTGTGGATGAGATCACTCTTCATCTCTCTCTCTCTCTCTCTCTCTCTCTCTCTCTCTCTCTCTCTCTCTCTCTCATGTGTTGATACAGAAATATAGCTAGATATATAGAGTAAGACAGATATTGGCCTTTTATTGAAAGTTGGATATCGGTCAGTTGGATGTGTTGGTGTTGTGGACCAAATGCCGTTTGATTACATATTTAGTGTATTATTGATCAGTATTACACTGGTTATCTATGGGAGGCCCATGACCTCAATTGATTCTACTGCAATATTTTTTCAACTGTATGACAAATAAGTAAATATAAGTATAAGTAAAGGTAAATAGAGGTTAAGAAAAAAAATAGTCGTGCACGAGTTCAAGCAGCATATCACACATGCCAGTCTAACTGTGAGAGAGCACCTTCAGCGCCGACATGATGACACGACAGTGAACTGTGCCACGTCCTCTCACCGCTTATAATTGCGCTCCGCTCGCCTTTAATTAAAAGACATAATCCCATTAACAAGCAGAAATAGGATTAATACTGCCTCAGACTCCGGCTGCTGCTGTATAATGAGCGTGTGTGTGTGTGTGTGTATGTCTATGTCTGTGTGTGTGTGTGTGCGTGTGTGTGTATCTGATCCCCTTGACTCTGCTGGGTCAGAGATATCCCCGGTGCCACAAGGGTGTGATCTCTTGAGAGAGGGGGGGGGGGGACTCATCTCTGTTAATGCCAGGTAATTGAAAGAGCACTATAATCTACAATCTACAACGTCCGATACGCCCTTACTGGCTCTTCAATGATTTGCACATCTCAGTTGTTCTCGATTGTGGAATTGTTTTATTAGTGATTATAATACATGTTTTCAAACTCAATAATTCAGCATATAAACTGCTGCTTGTTGGGTTTTTGTTTCGAAAATTGACCATTTTGCACCCTGCTTTGGCCAAACCGTTCCTGTCAGTCACGCTAATAATGTAACTGAGAACGGAGAGAAACCGGGTCTGAATGAGAGACGGCGTTTTAATGAGAGCCCGAAGTGACGGTGAGGTCTTTTCCACGGGGACTTTCTCCCTCGCCGCCGAGCTAAAGGTGAGAAACAATGACCGTGAAAGGATGACATCCCGGCACAACGCCGCTATTGTCGAAATAACAAAAGGCTGCTGCCGAGCAACAAGGATAAGAGGACACGGTAGCGCGGCACAATTCAATGTCTCTGAGTCGATTATGTTGTCGTCTCACCCCGCCTCCCCGCATCCACTCTGTTTCCTACTGTACCTCTTTTGTCATTATTTCATTTTCTGCATCGCTCTATCCACATTATGTGTGACAACTGGGAACGGCGAGGTTGCCATATGACTTGACATGTCATAGCCTAGTGAGTCCGACTTTGACCTTGTGGTTTTTAGCATTATAACAGAGAGTGAGCCAGATATCTTACGCAGGTTTCTCGTCATCGGAGTGTGAGATTACCCAGGTTGTTCTGTCATGACGTTTACAGGCATCGACCTAATACCATGTTAGTTGAGTAACAGGGTTAAGAAGGGAATTCTTCCTGCATGTAAACACAACCAATGACAGCTGTCAATTACAGCAAAAATAAAGGAAAAATTGGAGCTCCAACGTTTCATGCAGCTTACTGAAACTAAGTAAATGACCTTGGGTTTCTGTCCTCTATCCTTTTCCATCGTCTTCCACAGGTCAGTATTCCAGCAGCCACCTCTGTCAGTCTGTCAAGTGTGTGTGTGTGTGTGTGTGTGTGTGTGTGTGTGTGTGTGTCTGTCTGTCTGTCTGTCTGTCTGTGTCTGTGTGTGTGAGAGATAGAGAGTATTTGATGTGTCAGTCAGGGTTTGAACCAGCGAGTGGCGGAGTTCAGAGGGCTCTCTCTCTGTGGGGTTCTCTCCGACAAGACAGAAAAGTGACAGTGCCAAAGCACAGACAGCATCACTGACAACTGGGGTTAGATGGACGAATGGGGCTGGGAGTGGAATTTTATTAAAAATGGGATACGGCCCAGTCAGTCTCATCCACCTCAAATATGATGGACATGATGCAGTTTGATTGATTACATATGTACTGTAGAACTGGTCAATATTTCCCAGAACCTGAATTGATTGTAGTGCAACATTTAGATCAGATTCCACGCAAGTATGCTTTATCATCATTTCTTTATTATTATCCTGGGCTTCAGTGTCCCTTGGTGGTGAAAATGCTATTTCAGAGGCTTTTCCACCCTAACAAGAAACAAGGGAAAAACTGCACCACCACATCTAACACCTAATTTTGCTTTGTGCCAACTTGGTTTTGTGTATGCGTGTGTGTGTGTGTGTGTGTGTGTGTCATTGAAATGGTCAAATTTAAAGATATCAGCACGCCAAAACAACAACATCTGCAGTTTCCAGTCCAAAAATATCAAGGCTTGGCCTTGAAACACCAATCAGTCAAACCCTACTGACAACACTGACAAAGCACACTGTCCCACTTGCACCATTTAACTCGAGAGTGATACAAATTCTACAAGTGCGCAGGAACGTCCACAACACTTACAGCTTGACAGCAGTCAAGTGGCAGAACCATTTGCTAACCGAGCGTACATTAAACCCAGTTTGAGTGATATTGTGCATATACGAGCAACGGTGAGGAAGGTCGGATCCATTTGGCAATTTGGCTTTTTACTCTGTCAAAATGCCACTTCGGAGTCCTGTGACGCACCTTAAGGTAGGCTCAAGGTCAAGTGACAGTGAGTAAGAGAGAGGCTGAGTGTGAGAAAGAGCTTAACATTTAGCATTTAGCCGACACTCATCCTCAGGGAGTTATCATGAGTGAGCATGGGTCGGTGTCTTGCTCAAGGACACTACAGCAGGACACGTGGCTTCTGTCAAACCTCGGACCACTACGCTACCACTACTCTACCAATACTCTAGTTTGAGATGGAAAGAAAACATTTCGATAATCTAAGAAATATTATTTAAGAAAGAAAGAAATATTTGTCTCATATTCGGTCTTAAAATCTTGTTTTGAAAAGAATCTGCTAATGGGGATGAGATACTTCCACTTGTTTCCATGAAGTTGCAGGATGTCATTAGCTTAAAGTAAAGCAGAATAAGGCGAATCACTCCACTAGTACTAAGAAAATGACACTTAAAGAAATTTCTCGATGACTCGCTGAGGTCTTATATCTTAGATCTTAGGTCTTAGATCTTATACACGATATCCAGGAGAATAAGAACCAGCACTATTTAAAACCTGGAGAAAATGGAAATTTGTCTTCCAAGAACACCTCACTGAAGAACTGCTTTTTTCCCTGTAAAAGTCCCTATCCTCAAAGACCTTACATCAGTTTGGTGCTACTTACCTATGAATTCACCATATGAAGATTTATATCAGCCTAAAAAGGTGGCAGACTCTGTGGGTGAACTGAGTAAAGGTGGTTTGCTCTCCGCTGTATCCCTACGTACTACCTAAGCCTTCTGTCTCCATTATGAGTCAGATGCCGGAATAAGCATCATTGACGTATTTCAATGAGAAGCCTGGAATATGAAATCTTTAAAAAAAAGAAGCACGCCATGCTGTCTGCAAGACTAACTGTAAGCATTGGCATGGAGATTGCATAACAGCTCATAAATAAAACATAAACCCTCGCAAATGCAACGCAAACACAGGCAGGCAGGCATATGGTGCGCCCTCATATGTCCATGTTTTGCTGATGATTCTCACAGCCAGTGAGCCACGAGTCTATCTTGGAACTGTGTGTGTGTGTGTGTGTGTGTGTGTGTGTGTGTGTATGCATTCATGCCCATATGTGCATGCATGTTATATCAGAAACAATGCCCTTCTTGCAGCGTTGCTTAACTGGAAAATCTCTCTCTAACACTCGCTCTCTCTCTCTTTCTCTCTCTGGACCAAAGAGGAGGCCCACAGCATCAGTTCTGCACATGTTCACGAAGTCGAGGTTCGCAGAAGACTCGTAGGAAAGAGGATTAGGATTTAGTTTAGTCTGCAGTCCGAAGGCGATATCAGGGAGGCGAAGTCATGTCTGCTTTCAGCACTGCGCATGTGAGCTGATTACAAAAAAAAAGAAAAGAAAGAAACGAAACATTAAAGGCAGCCTGAGTTTCCTTTCCCGAGTGTTTTCACGAGTCAGTTCAGTCTCTTTTTCATGAACCAGATAATGATGGCACGCAAAAAGGCCATGAGAGGACTTTAAAACTTCAGGCCAGTCAAGTTAGAGGTGGAAGGCGGGGAGAAAAAACGTGACAATCATTAAAAGTGTGAGAAACTTCAAAGTGGAACTTTGAAAAAAAAACGGAGATAGTTTCTGGGATAATTATGAAGCTTGGCGCTGAAATTTGTCCCATTTTTCAATGCGGCAAAGAACCAAAATCTTCCTCCTCCGCCTCCTTGTCCTCGAGTTCACCTCACCGGCTTGTTTTTCCCAAGCCGCCCTCCTCGTTACCTAGCTAATCCCAGCTACTGTCAAGATTTAAATGCTGCTTTCACTGTGTACCACATTTTTAGCATTCAGCATCCAGCATCATTTCCCTGAGCCAGACAGACAGGAAGAGAGGGAGAGAGAGGAACTGGAGAGATAAAGAGACACACTCCATGGATTACACACACACACACACACACACACACATACACACATACAGGAACACATTGTATGAGCCCC
The DNA here is from genome assembly GCA_034670385.1 of Hoplostethus mediterraneus. Classification (NCBI taxonomy): domain Eukaryota; kingdom Metazoa; phylum Chordata; class Actinopteri; order Trachichthyiformes; family Trachichthyidae; genus Hoplostethus; species Hoplostethus mediterraneus. The sequence continues at coordinate 2,543,108 of JAXDDW010000063.1, forward strand.
TGTTTAATTAGCCCGGCGGTTTATCAGGGTGATCGGGAGTTCAGCGCAGTAAAGTTTCCTGTAGATAAAACAGTGTTTGGGGGTGCCGGGCCTAATGAATGCTGAGCAGCACTGAGAAGGAGAAGGAGGAGGAGGAGGATGGGGGGGGGAGGAAGAACTGAAGGAGATGAGGAGATGATGATGATGAGAGGACACTCGAGTTTAATTGCTTACCTGATTCTTTCACTTCCTCCTTATCATCCACTCCTCATCTATTACAGCAGATTATAAAATATCCTTTGACAGACGCATCCGACACAGAAACGCTTTCTCTGTTTGCCAGGAAGGAGTTCAAGGTTTTTGATGACAGTTGCACTGTCATGGCAACCAACAATGCCTGCTTCTACCATTTAGACATCCAAAAGCACCTCAGGGGTGTATTGAAGTAGGGTTCGACCAATAATAGTAACGAGTTTTGATTGAAGCATGCCGATAGACAATATTTTGTACTGATATTCCATATGTTTGCATTTGTCTATTTTCATGCCAGAAGATTACCACTTTTAAGTGTTTCTCCCAAACAGCATTTAGGGGTCTAAATACCACATAACCGTGACGTCCTGGGTTTGAATCCGGCCCGGCACCTATGTCGCATGTCATCCCTCCTCTCTCACCTGATCTTTCCTGTCTCTCTCTACTGACTGTCAAATAAAGGCAAAAATGCCAAAACAATAATCTAAACATTAGTCTAAACTAAGGGTGTTCCCATATAGAAAATCAGTGCACTGTTCATGCATTATACAATAACTATGTAATAAAACAGACTGCATGATCAAATTGGATCATTTTGGATCCCATTTTAATATAAGGCCAATATCATCCCAAAACCACGCTCTAACTCTAGTTTAAGTAGGCTGCAGTAAATTCTCAGCTAATGTCACAGTTGTGTCCAAACATTACCTTGATGCTGTTATATACATTGAGACAGCTCCAAGTCGCTCCCAACTTTTATTCAAAGAAAATTCATTCACTCGGAGGTAATTTGCGGTGCAACAAGTGCCCTGATTCGTCCCGGCCAGCGCGGGGATCGTTCTCTCCCAGTTATAATGTAATCACATCCAATTAGGGGAATGACACAGTGGTCTTCAGCGTTTTGACGGGAAAAGGAAGTGTCATCTTACTGCCTGTGTGTTCGGCGGGATAAGCTAGCTCTATCATGCCCTATCATCTTGCCAATGTTTTCCTTTTTTACCCCCCCAAACTCCAGTTTCCAATTTTCCACTAGCTGTCTGGCCAAATCATCAGAGGACCCAGCAAGCGGGAGGAAAAACTCAACCATATTGATTATCCTTCTGCTCGGGAGGAATGTTGGCATTGGGATTGGGAGGGAGAAAAAGATTGAAAGGGAAAGGGCTGGGAGCGAGAGAATGCATGGGTGTCTATTGGTAATGGCAAGGTGTGGAACTCTGTCATTTGAATCATTATAATGGAGAGAAAACAACAGGCAAAAAATTGGCAGATTTTTTATTGAATTATTTTGAATCTTTTAAGTCACATCAGGGGAGCGTTTAGGACAAATGTTCCCTCTAAGCTGATATTTTGGTGACTGATGCCAATTTATCACATTGACCAAATAGTAATATCTTGTCAGTCGTCATTCATTTCTCCACTTTGTCCCCAGTAACCTTTTATAAAAGCTGATTTTGGAAGTTTTGTTGGCAAATCATATAAGATGCAGGGACTTTGCCATAGCTCAGGGTTGATATGAATGACTGAATGATAAAAAATTTAAAAAAAGACTGTCCTTTCAGTCCGTCAAGGCCAATCTGTTTTTCACTTCCAGAATTTTTTTTTTGCTGAAGGTTTAAGAACAAGACAAAGGAGAGAGAAAGGTGGAAAACAAAGATCTGTGGGAGAGAAGGCTAGGAGCGGGAATCAATTACGATGGTCACTTTGAGTCAATTTATTACCTTCTGAGGGAAAAAACAATTTCATCATTTGCATCGCAGAATATAAGAAAAAAAACTATGAGAAGACCCCGCAGAACCATGACCAAAACATCTCATCAAAAGTGAAAGGGATATTGACTTCAAAAACAGCAGTACGGCGTTTGGGGAGGCTTTGATGAGCAGTTCACGAAAAAAAGAGACTTGAAAAGCTCAAGATTCCTTTCAGAGGAAGAACTGGCGCAGAGAGAGAGAGGCGAGAGAGGCAGCCAATGTACACTGACTGGTTCCAGCACCGGGCAGGCAACGAGCTAACACACACACACACATACACACACACACACACACACACACATGAAAACGGGCAGGCAAGCAGACAGCAAAACAACTCCAAGAGGAATGTGGATTATTCATGAGGGTACAATATTACTGAACAGTTGGACAGAAATATATCTACCAGAACACACACACACTCACTCACACACACGCAGCCAAAGTCGGCGAGTTGTATTGTGTCTATAATTCATACTCTATAACTCTATAACAACCCAGTGAACAGCCCTGGCCAATAGGGGTGCTGTTGGTGAGGCTTTGCTGACCCCATCTGGCAGGGGAGTGGTTGAAGAGAGAGAGAGAGAGAGAGAGCGAGAGACCACCCACCAACAACAGCAGTTCCGATTGGATAATCCACTGCTTTGTCCAATTGTTAGTCATCTTCCTGAGTCAAAGAAGTTGGCCTTTGTTGTTCAAGGGTGTCTCGGGTGTGTGTGGGCTTAAGTGTGCGGCAAGGAGGAAATTGGAAATTGCTGATCTCTCTCTCTGCCAAATAAAGAGCAGCAGCCCACAGCAGGCTGTCAGCTTGGTTATGCCACCCACTCTGACGGCTCTGTCTCTTGAATGGAGCGCAGGAGTTTGACTGAAACTGGATTTGAGGCCTAAAGCTTGAGCCGATGCAGGAATCGGTGTTTTCTGCGCACGTGTTTGCATTGTGTGTGTGTGTGTGTGTGTGTTTACAGTACATGAGTGTACACACACAGAGAAAGAAGGGTCCTGTAAGGGGTTCTCGGGTTAGGGTTAGTGGTTCTGTCTTTTTTGTTAAGAGTGTACAGTCTGTCTGCATGTGTATCTATTATGTGTAAGAACTGAATGTATACATGTGTATGTGCTCTGCATGCATTAGTGTATGTACCGTATGTATGCATGTGTACGTTCTGCGTAGGAGCGTGTCGCGCGGCCCATCTCTGCAGGTAGCCGGTGCCGCGACTGCGCTGTGGATCAGGAGAGGTTGTCTGAAGGTAGAGGAAGGATTAGAGCACTTCAAAGCAGCGCTCAACTTCTAAGCGGTTTGAGGCAAAATCCGCTTTGTGTAAATGGACAGCCGGCGCTCCGAAAAAACCAAGCCCAGAGCCGAGGACGACTCGACTGTACTCAGAAGTACACTGATATTACTTGAGACAGACTCAACTTTCCATTCTTGTTCACAACTCACTATGTGCTAAAGCATACTGATGTCATTTTTCGAAAACCAATACTGATATTGTTTGATCGAAGTTGCTGACCATAAATCTGACCATTTTCATGCTAACAAAACTACAATTATTCACCATTTCCCTAGAATTGTATTCTTGTCAGGGTAGAAAAGCCTCTGAAAAAGCATTTAGACCATGGAACACTAAAACAGAAATGTAGGGGGGAAAACAAAAACAACAAATAAATAACAAAATATTATTATTATTATTATATTGTGTGGAATCTGATCAAAATGTCAAATTAGAATCAATTCAGGTTAATGCTTTCCCATAGAAAACCAGTGTAGTATTGATAAGTTATAAATCAAACTAACTGCATCATATCCATCATATGAGAGGTGGACGACACTGACCTGATAGCAAATATAATACCTGATATATCAGTCTAACCCTGCTTCGAGCAACTAACCCTACAATCAAACACACTCATATATACACAAATGCAGACACACACTACGTACTGAGCTCCTGGCCGTCTGTGTAGTGGCCAGCGGGGCAGCTCGGTAAGCCTTAAATCACTGGAAAAAACCAGACCATCGCCGTGATAGATGTGCATGGCACGCCCCGGATCAGGAAACCTCCAATCCGTCTCTAAGAAGAAATGAATGTGGACACGGTGGGCCGGGCTGTACACACACACACTGACCCCCACACACACATACACACACACACACACACACACACACATCATACAAACACACACGGATGCATGCACGCAGATATACACAAACACACAACCACACACCGGGACACACACACAAAGCAAAAAGAGCCAGCAGGCAGAAGGAGAGCAGTCCAATAGATTTATGTGAGCGGAGGTGCTGTGGTCAGGTGAACAGATTGGTTGGCTGGCTGGGTGGGTGGGTGCTGTAGCTTCAGCGGGCCAACACAAACCTTCTAATCATTCCAATAGACCGGCTGATCTATGCCGATAAATTATTTACGGGAGATATATCGCCCCGTATTAACAACGCTGCCCAGCTAAAAGATGTCCAAGGTAAGGTTTCAAATCTTCTCAGAGTAAAAGAAAAAAATAAGTGGGTCAGAATAAGTAGTTATTAAGCCATCACGGAGCATTTGTAAACGCTGCTCTTCTTGCAAAAGGTAGGGATTTACATTTTTGGGAGCTTTTGAACAGTGGAGTATTACACAAGGCCCTCTCAGCTGACTTTAACTCATTCACTTCCTCTGGTATGAACGAGGACAGCAGGGGACGATTTCCTGGAATTGTCTGGAATTTTACAAGAATTAATATTTAGATTTTTAGTGGTATTTTTTGTCAATAGGAATATCTAGGATGTCAAGGAAAACACTGAAAAAAAAGCTTAAAAGAGAAATAAAAATATAAGTTTAGGCTTATAATCAGGAGAAATACAGGAGTAAATATTTATTTTTGTATTCATTAAGAGGTGAAATTAACGTAGAATACCCATATAAAAATAAATGTTAATTGTAGCAATTTAAAAGTTTGGCAAAATATTTTAAAAAACAAAACAAGGAAGTTATAGTATAATCTTACTTTACACTAGCATAAGCTGAATTAGCATGGTGCTAATTTTAAAATAGCTATAAAATAGGATTGTATTCTTTATTCTTAGTGGTAATATTCGTTTTGTCTGTTTTATAGGGTGTGTAATTTTTTGGGAGTTCACTTGATGTGGACAAAAGGAATTCAACTCTAAACATGTAGTCAACTGTTAAGGATGAGGCACGAACAAGCTGGATGTTGACCAGACGCAGAAGATGTGTGTTATTGACTTGCGTATGGAGTCAATATGGAGGAGTATGTGGATTTGACTTGGCGTCCTCTATGTTGGGTACATGTTGTGTATCCAAACAGATCAGATTACTGCCAGAGGATTCTTGCCAGCTCCTTTCCTCCTAGTCTACGCTTTGCATTTTCGGCCACAATAACTGGAAACTTCTTTGTGCAGTAAACTATCCCGTCCAGTAGGAAAGCTCCCAAAATTGGGCTACACTCTAAACAAAAAGGTTTCTGCATTACCAGAAAATGGTTCTTTAGGTTTCACATCGCAGAATACTTTATGGCTTTAAACAACGTTTTCTATAGCACTATCCTTCAATGGTTCTACCTAGAACCTTTATGTTGCTATGAACCCTTCAATAAATGAGACGTTCTAAACCAGCAGTATTAAAAAAAACGAAAGAACCATGCTGGGTTCTTTATTCTGATTTACCAGTTGTTGGTTGTTGTGTTTTTTAGGAAAGAACTTTAAAAATCATTTAAAAATCCTCCTTTTTCTGCACAGGGAATTGGAAAGGTAATACCGGAATACTGTTAAAATAAAATTAAAACGGTAAAAAAACGGTAAATCTGAATAAAGAACCCGGTGTGGTTCTTAGGTTAGAAGTAGCATTAAGGTCCTAAGTAGAAACTCACGAGCACGGTGCTAAGAGGAACCTTTCTGCCATGGTGCAATCCTCAACTATCATTTTCTGGTACTATATAGAACCCTTTTTGTTAAGAGAGGTTTTAGGATAAAAGGCAGAGGGAAAGAAAGCAAGAGAAAGCTGTCTCTGTGAGCGTTACCGTCAGATTGGCAGCATTGTGTGAAGAGCAGCCAGGCCGAGCAGGGCCAAGCTGGGCCGGGCCAGAGAGGGCTGATAGAGCTTCTCAATCAAGCAGAGCAGAACCCAACCCAACAGTTGGTCAGATGGAAAGAAATGAGCTTGGCGCTACAGACATACTGGATCACAAATCACACCCAACGCTGAAGAGCAACGGCATGTATTTAGAAGTCGGATTTACTACATTTTTTTTAGGCAGATCCACGTTGGGTTATGTTCGGGATGATCGGGACTTAGCCCAGACTTAGAGACTTAAAAGAGCTGAATAAAGTAAAAATGTTCAGATTAGAGGGTTCCAATGTATTAAAACAGATGGATAACGTGGCCAATAGAAAAAAGCTGGAGATTTTTGTTGTCTTGGTTGGTGTATATGCATTGTATCAGTGGTTGTTTTCCCAATGATGATCACCAAGTGGAAGTCAGAGTTTGCCTACCTTTTAATTTACCACTAAATTACTGTGCGTAGGTGTGAGTTTATTTCTATGTAGTTTGTCTTAAAGTATGTGTGGTTGTACTGTCTGTCCCACCAGTCTGAACTGAGACAGCTGGCCGGTCTGAAGCAATCTGAGAGATCACTGGGCGTGTCGTCCTATTTCTCTTCATGTCAGGCCACAGAATGAAGAAATCCATAGGATTAGTGCATGGTTTATATTTGCTGACAGACTGGTGACAGGCCAGATAGAGAGACAGGGTTTCATATTTAGTGTACCACGCCCAGCACACACAGGATGAAATGACATACGCACTATATTTGGTCTTTCAAAGCTGTAAACTCTGGGAGTATACTTTGAAACTTAACAGTTATCCTTTCCAAAGGAGATTGGAACCTCCACAATTCTCGGTTGCCATGAGTTTTTTTTTTTCCAATATGTGAAGAGAGCTTTGATGGCATTGTACGAGTTGGGAAGTGAACTGATGTCGTCATGAGCAGCCCATGAAAACTAATTCCTTCAAGAAATACCAATAGTCTGGTTTCCCTCTTTCCCCCTTAATGATTTCCCCTCTCTACTAACTCAACACACGAGCTGAAACACCCCTTCTATCTGTTTTTAGTTCTTACTATTATTTATTTTCCTAGCACATTGCTTGTACAGGATCATTCTGTGGTTACATTTTGTGAGAAAAAGGCACTAAGGCCCTGACCATTGCACTTCTTATTTTTGATTGCTTGTAATGTTTATTGAACTAGGAATTTAGGCTTATTCTACTATTTCACTCATGGTAAGTCACATTCAGTGTGAGTAAAATGCTTAAAATGTATAATGTAAAATGAGTACAGTATGTGAAATATGCACATGAGCCACTGAAACCACCAAGACGTCCTAACAGATTTTTGAGCACATATGATACATTTCCCCTCATTTGTTTTGTTGGTCTAAAAATGGTTAAAGGAGCAGCGAACCACAAAAAAAACACATTCTTCAGATGCCACGTGTCATATTGACGATAACATATCAAAAAGCAATTCAACTCGATGTGATCCTAAATGGTTGCAGATGTCACATTGTATGACATTGATCTGTGGAGCCATTCGGTGCACCGTTTCTTTACCAGCAGGTAGGCAGCACAGACCTTTCCCTGAGTCAGCGTGTGCATGGCTGGATTGATTAGATCTGACTACCCAGGTCAGGGGCCAATTTGGGGTCACCGAGGGGTCAAGCGTGTTGTCCAATAAAACAGCAGGACCCCCAGACTGGACCCGGCTGGTATCCTGGCAACAGGCACCGCCCCCCACCCCGAATCATGAGAGCACCAATCCGGTGGTGATTACAGACTGCTGGGCTCCATTCTCTTTCCATCAGCTTCTATTCATCTGTTCCTTTAACTCAGCCCAGAAGAATTAACCTGAACAATAGGAACAGGAGGTCAATAAAGCATCAGCCATTGTCAACATAGAAAGTAATTAAACAGAATGTACAACGTACACAGTTTTTCGTGTGTTAACAGCTTTAATGTCAGATCTTTCATAGCCGTGCTGTACAGATCAAGGACTGGAGATGAAACGATTTTGTTGCTTCTTTTCATGTGAAATATTTGGCCCCCGGTTACGTGAAATTTTCGGCACAATGCAATTCTTCCAGGTTCATTAAACAGAATCTATGTCTTGCATTAAAACAATGAAAAGATTAAAATAAATGTATGCTCTTTTTGTATATATTATAAAGACATCATACATGCATACTATATAGAAATGATGACCTTGTTGAATCATAGGCCAATACCCTCCAAGACAAAGAGGAGAACACTACGTAAATTAAATGCAGTGCCATCAGAATGTCCCACTGATGTGTTTTCAAGCTTTTCAAATAAGTCATTATATCAGAATAACATATGACTTGGTATCTAATAATGTCAAGTGAACTACAAAGTGATTTGAAATAAAGAGGAGTCAGCCATTCCAGGATTACATGCTTAGTTGAACTCAATAAGTCTGCGTACGCTGTAATAGGAAACCACAGAAAAATCCATACCTACCACATCATCCGATAAAAATGTCCGCAGGACTCTTCAGCGGGACTCTGTTAAATCTATTAAAAACATTTTGTTCTCGTGCTAATTCTAAAATAATGTGGTCATTAGAAAAGAGCAATAACAGACGATGGTATTGCACTTTGCACAAACATGGCTCTATAAATCAATGATGTTAAAGTCAAAGGTAGAGGGAGCGAAGCACAGGTCAAGCACTCTGAGACAACTGACACTACGGTTCAATCGATATTGGTTTTTGATGGCCGATACAAATAGTATTGTATTGAAGTTGCCTTTGTGCTGATTCTCAATATCTTGACTATTTTCATGCCAAAAAAAATTCCAAGGATTCAGCATTTCCCCCAGATTTTTGTTCTTGGCAGGATGGAAAAGCCTCTGAAACAACGGTTAGACATTAGGACACTAAAACTCCACTGAAACCCATAATAATGAAATTCTTTTAGGTGGGTTGGCAGCTCCTTAAGACGGGGCAACCAACCCCATTATCAGTGGTGGAGGAACGTCTGGGATACATTAAGCTTTTAAAACAGAAATTAATTTAAAAAGAACAGTACTGAATAATTATATAATTTTGAACAATATATAAAATGTGCAAAGAAAGAAAATAAAATTCAATTGAAAGTTTTACAGATGGCCACTTCTGAAGCTTTAGAGTAAAATACTTCCACGCCACACTGGAATGACTGCTCTGGTCAGTCATCTGATATAAAAAATTATAATAATAATAAAAATTCACTAGCTAGGGTCAGGAAGGAAACTCCATCATATCCGAGGTGGATGACACTGACTGATCAAAAAGAGATTTTTAAATATTGGACTAATTTATCTGCAAACTGATATATCATATAATATGGATCTTG
>JAXDDW010000063.1:2557500-2572705 GCA_034670385.1 Hoplostethus mediterraneus
GTTTCTAAATAAATTAGTACATAAGTAGGCAAATTAATATATAAATAACTAAACAAAGAAAGAAAGAAAAAAATATAAAATAATGAAACAATGTTACGGCTTTACAAGATAATCATCCCATTTAATGAGCTATTGAATAGTGTTGTGCAGAATATTCTGGGAAAACTTCTGGAATTTTATACTATCTAATTCCACATCAGCTGCTTGGATTTAAAATACATTTTCAATATGTACAAAATTGTATTCTGAAAATGATAGTTAATGCACTTATTGGCATATACACTTCTAGTATGAGTTCCTTTTGAAATGCTCAAGTTTTGTTTCTTGCATTTTAATGTAAAAGTTTTCAGATTTTGTTACATTTATACTGTACTTTATACTGCACAGTGAGTGCTACATGGCGGAGAAATGGATTGCATTTTATTGAGACTTGTTGGGCAAATTATCTGTTTTTACAATGTAAAATATGTTAAGGATAATAACAAGGTTCTCACAATAGGAAAATAATAATAAGAAAGCCTATGCTAAAATAAACTCTTCATGCATACACAGAAATAGCACAGTTATGGTTTTAGGTTTATTTCCCCCCTATGAGTCACAATAGCATATTGTGTCATTTTGTTGACATTTAGTTATACAGTGATGCAGTCCACAGTAAAAATAGTTTAACAAGATCAAAGTCTGGAAGCCTATTAAGGTTTATTAAAATGATTCTTTTGACTCTTATGATCTTTATGAGTGATATGTGTCATAATTATAATGACAATTAAGAGATTTAACCATTTCACCAATAGTACTTTCACTGGCTGTACAAAAGCACAAATATTTTAAAAGGTGGTGCAAATAATTGTCACATATTTATTTGAGAATAAATAATATTCTAAACAACTTCAGTTGAAGTATCGCATTAAACTTTATATAATTGTATACATTTTGGGGTCAAAGAAGATGACTCATTACTTATGTTGTTTATCATATAGAGCTTTTTTATTTTTTCAGCTCATCTTAATCACAAGGGAAAATAAAGTGTTAAACATTTCTGAACCGGTATCATTTAAGAACAAAAGCAATTTATAACAATCTATGTAATATCCCATTTTTCAATGGACCTGTTGCAGTGGGTGTTGCAGCGGTTATTTGGTCATCCTCTGTCTGTACAGTAAACATTGTTTAGCCCAATCCCCAAAACCTTCTGTGAATTACCTTCTGCTGTCAAATATTAAACGGCTGGGATTCACACTTTAACATTTATGTAACCAGAGAGGGAAAGAAATGTTTAGATGACCTTATAGGATGTCCAGCATAGCATGGATGAATAATCAATTCTGATGGGCAGATGAATGGATTCAAGTTGGAGAAAAAAAATGGCATAGAACAGAAACAAACATATAAATTAGCAAAATTCTACTACAACACATATAATAATTTACAAAGATGTATAATTTCCCATTGCAATTCATCACCTCCCAGATGATAAATTGTAAATTTAAAGGTAGATGGTAAATGTATTTACTTAAAATGTTGACTATTCTTTAAAAGGCACTGTTGAAGTTGAATTTATGATTTTGCAAAGGTTGAGTTTAGGTATTGTTACAGTATTAAGGTAAGATATGTTCAAATCAAATTTATTTGATGTTACTAATGTTGTTTATTTGGTGATGTCCCCATTGGCATGCAAAGAGAAGTACTCAGTCACAGAGCTTCATCTAGCAACTAAATCTCTCGGTTTCCTCACTCTGTTCATCTCTAGCTCTCTCTCTCTCTATTTTCGTCTGCCATGTGTCCCGAATACACTGTGGGGTGCAGAGGAGACTACTTCCCCATGCATGGGTTTGAGAGGAAGATTGAACACTCCTTCGCTTGCTGAGGCACACATGGATTGCTCAGCTGTGTGTGTGTGTGTGTGTGTGTGTGTGTGTGTGTGTGTGTGTGTGTGTGTGTGTGTGTGTGTTCGAGAAACACTCATGCGAGGACACAAGAAATTCTGTCCCAATAGCAGAGTGTGAGCTGAGGGGATTGGGTCTTCCGGTGTGTGTGTGTGTGTGTGTGTGTGTGTGTGTGTATGAGAGTGTGTGTTTTGACTATTAGACTTTTGACTATTAGTTAGTATGACACTGTGACTTTGTGTACATGCATGTGTGTGTGTGTGTGTGCATCTGTTTAAGTTGGGTGGTATGAGTTAGACCTCTGTGTTTGCCAGTGTTCCTGTATGTGGGATGGCAGCAGATTGCGTGATCAGAACAAAGCAAGAGAGCATGACAGAAAATCCCTCAATACCCTGCCTTTAAAAAATGCAGGAGGCCAACGCACGCAGAAGCAAGTAAGGTAAATGTATAAATTATGGACCAAAAAAAGTCTGCTTCAAAACGAAGGAGCGATCCCCCACATGAGGCAACAAACTTTATTGCATGTGAAAAGGGAGAGCGGCTGCAGTTGCTAAGTGTTTGCAAGCCCTACCTCCTTCAGTCTTACTTGCTAAATAATGAGCCAGCACCTTTCCCATAAAAAGCTTATCACATGGGCCATGTACAGCTCGGTGGGCAAGAAATTGCCTAAAGATTTTATGTTACAAAACATTTAACATAAGATAAAAAATAAAACATAGCTTCACTTTATATATTTACAATGCATCAAGCAAGATACACACAACTCAATATGCTTTACATAAAAACAATAAAAGCTAAACACATAACCCTCTATGTGTGCAAAATATATCATATACTGTGACCCTTAAAAACACTATATGGAAATTCACTTTATTAAAATAAAGTTAATCTCAACCACAATATATATGCATTTATCAAGATGTTTTTCATTTATATATGTATTTTTTCATATTGTACACATATCAAAATAAGTAAGAATTGTATTCATGTCAAAATGAACAGTTGGTGTTCTTGTTGGAGTTACCAGTAACTAGATAACTAGTAACTCTGGTTATCTTATTGACAATTTACCTTTCTTTCAAATTTTAGGTTACATTTTGCATTTTTCATCTACACTAATGTGAATCTCAACATTATTAATTGAAGGCAGTTGTATTTGAAAAGTTCAGCATTTTAATGCATGTCAATAGAAAACAAATGTCCTGAAGAGGTTTAAATAAGTTTCTGACTAATCAAAGCCTAAAATTAATTATTTTCAGCCAGAAAAGTTATCTACTTTTTACCCAGGACAAATAGTAAATAAATAGTAAAAATTGAACAAACACAAATGTAGCAGATCATTCTCAGGTCTATTTTATTATAGAAATAGCATTTAAAGAAAAAATAATAGTGACATTTCTGGAGAATTTATTCTCAATGTTGATTGATCATTAAGTTTATCAGCTCTTATTTTATATATAGGAGACATCAGTAACTAATAAAATTTACCAGGAGCAGCAGTCACACACAGAATTGTTTCTTCTGCATGTACTGCATTTCAATGACTTTTTACCCTGTATGAGATTCTATGGATGCTATAAAACAACCAGCATGCACATGATGATAGTAAAGGCAAGACTAAAAATCTAAAGAGAATACAGGTCTATTATGGTTGTCTTAATTTAGATGGGTTGTATTTCCATTTAAGTGGGATTTTACTACCGAAAGGATTTTAATGAGCTTTTTGCCATTTTTAGCTTACAGTGGGACATGCATTCTTAAAGCAGTCTTTGGAAGAAATCTTATAGAGTACAACACATACTTTGGCTCTTTTTCTACAGCTTTAGGGTATCAATAATCCTGAGGGGCACTGCGATTTGTTGAAGCTGTAACTGTTCAGTGAATTTTGTATCAGTACAATTAGATTCTTTCTGAAGTCACTTGATACATATGACCATGCAAACATATGACCAAGTTTGCATGTCAGACTATCAAATGCAGCTGCTTTCCTTTCCTAAACTCAACCATTGCAGCTGCTTTCCTTTTAAGTTTTTGCCCAAATGAACACACAGGCTCAGTGCCTGTGTGTTCATTTGGGCAAACATGCAAAAACTTGTGCGCAGGCGCGTCTGACAGGCTTCCTGGAGTCCTCTTTAAAATGTGCATGAAAGCATGACTAACAAGTCCAGCACGCGAGTCCATGCCCACCATGACACTGGCGTCATCACTGGGTTGGAGGCAACGCCCATCGTCACTCAGACAGGATCTGACGCATCTGAAAATCATCAACACAGAGCGTTATGGCGACATACTGTGGCTTGGAAGCGATGCTGGATGGTGGGGATGTGTCATTATTACTGAAGGTGTTGAGATCTGTGTCACATCAGTACTGGAGGGGTTATGCTGCTATGCACAGTAATGGATTGTGAAGTCAAGTCAAACTTTATTTGTATAGCACATTTCATTCACCAAGGAAAGTCAGTGTGCTTTAAATAAAAACAATGAAAGAAACTAAAATGCAAAAGTAGCACAAACCTGCCATAAAAATATAGTTGACCAAAAGAAAAAATATATATCCACAGGTTGCATACTGAAAATAGACATATACACATATTGAGAAAATAAACATATCCAACACACAAAGGGAAAATATACATATATCACATAGGGAAAAGATACTTACACATATATGACAGTAAAAATATACTTATATATGAGGACTTGAGCTTCAGCGTGAACTTGGAGGTCTCTGGAGTTAACATTTGAGAAGTATACCTTAACACCAGAGGAAGCACACTTACTAGGAGAAAGGGGAAGTTTCCTATCAAGCCCTCTAAGCCTTCTAAGCCTGATTCAGCCTAAATTCCTATTAAAACTAATTTGTGTGATTTTTGGCACAAAAGAAAAGCAAATTTTTCACATTCAGAAAGAAAAGCTCACACGCTGGTACCCAAAGCCAGACGGAGACAGGATTCAGATTATAAACAAACATAAACACTCCTCACAATTTCATCTTCTTTTCGACTGAATACGGTACGGCAGTTCTTCCCTCGCCCATTTGTAGGTGCAAGTTGCAAAAATATTTGTTTGATACGAAAGGCGCTGAATTATTCAGGGATTATTTAATAATGCAGAGAAGTTGGGGGGAGTTTGGACTCAAAAGCATGGCGGTGAAAACTGCTCTGCCTGACTGCCTGGAAGCTCCTGCCACATATACAGAACGTACCATATGTATTGCTCTGCTTGCTTCTAATTGGCAGACACACAATCTTCATCTGCACTTCATTTTCAACAGTGTGATATACTGTCGCCTCCATATACTGTAGATTGGACTCTTATCATTACAGAGCAAGAAACACAGAAAAAAATGCAGATCTGCTCATTTCCCATAAGCTGGATGTCCCCTGGATGCACCCAGAGGAGCACACGACTTAGTAACACTAAGTGCACAAAGTGTGTGTGTGTGTGTATGTGTGTGTGTGTTTGCATTAATCTGGGGATCCTGCCGATACTAGTTTGACGCACAGACAGCGCTATCGTCAGAAAACAGCTGCGCTCGTCACCCAAACAGAGAAGGCCCTAGAAAAGCAGAACTAAAGCCGGGAGTGTGATATAACATCCACGCTCATGCACGCATGCACACACGCACACACACACACACACACACACACACACACACACACACACACAGAGAGAGAGTCTGCTGGGCTGATCTGTTTAGGTGAGTCACCACTTCTTAAAGCAGCAGTGGGTGGCTATGGTACCCACTTTAAATAGATAGCATACAGCATACAGTCAATCTGCAGAGTTGGAGCGACTGCGAGAGAAAGAGAGAGCGGGAGGAAGAATAAGACAGGGAAAGCGGGAAAATAAGAGAGAGATTGAGAAAGTATATTTGGGTTGTGCTGAGTGTGTCGTGCTGAGCTCGAGGGCTAGGAATCATCTCACATCCGTCATGGAGGCTGGTTGCAGGGTCAAACACAGTACTGTGGCGAATGGCCCTGTTATCACACAGCTTTACATTTGCTGCGCTGCCTTTTTCTCAAAGGCAGCAAAACAGGGCTGGAAGACAACCAAAAATAGAGACGCCCAATTAGAATTGCTCCCAAAGCTTTGATGGAATTAGCAGTGAAAGGGGGCTTGCATAACCCACCCTTCCACAAAAAGACAAAATGTGCAGACAGCGTATGCAGTGCTCGTCCTATTTACTGGAAACGAGTCGCAGGTCAATTTTCCGGTGCTGTGAAAAAATATTACGTAAAACAAAAATACGTGGGAAAGGTAACTTCTTCTTTCTTGCGATCCCTTTGTGTGAAACATATTTTTGCCTGTTACATTACAATGCTAAACCTTAATGTACGCCTGTTACATTGGCTTTAGCCCTATGAGAAATTGTCCGAGAGCGAGTGTGTTGCCGACAGATATGCCACCCTGTCTATATCCCCCACATCAGCAGCCAGCCTGCCTGCCTCAGGCTACCGTACCTCATACTGCAGAAGGGAGAAGCTTAGTTTCATCAGGCTGCTTTATATATAGTGCTGTTACTAATGCCTCCTAGTGACAAACACCAACACATGCAACTCTGGATGCACACCCAGCATTTTCATGACACTGAAATTGAACAAGGGGTTTACAAATCAATAAATATGATCAGAGCGTATTTGAAATGCTTGGTGAACTGTTTTGGGAACAAAAGAACAGAGCATAAATATTCATTTGAGCAAAGCCATGCATCAAATATAAGACACATCAATACAGTATGTCTTTTCAAAATAGATTCATATATTTTTGAGGAAAAAAAAAACACAGACTGCTATCTTGTCATTAGAACAGATTTTTAAGTGTGGTTAAAAGTATATTAAAATCCCCGTCTAACCATGTTAACGATCTACCTTGAGCAGCCACATTCTGCAGCACACTGTCATGCCAGTTATGAAGCTTGCTATGTAGAGGAACTATATATGACGTTGTCTTGTCTCTGTATTTTAATAGATGCATTTCCTCTAGCTGTAGCTAGCTTTATAATGATGCTTCTCTCAGTTCACTTACTGCAGGAGAGGATGTTCTTTTGCCAGGCGACCCACTGTAAATATAGCATTCTTCTAGCTTGGCACACACACACACACACACACACACACACACACTGGTGGAGACGGCCTCTCCCCAGGGGTTTGATCATAGCCTGGCAGCCAATAGCTCTGCTGCTGACTGGACTGTGAGTGTCAACAGTGGAAACACAGCAACAATCCAGCTGTAGCCTGGAAAACTAGTACAACAGACAGGCCTACAGTCACTTTGAAGCAGTAGTATCAAGACTCCATCCATGTGTCTTTAATTGTTTCATTCAGAGGCATTGTGCATTTACAACTGGAAATCTGGAGTGAAGCAAAATGTGAAGTTTCCTGCGGTCTTGAAACGGTTAGTATGAGAAGGTGAAACAATGCTAGCACCAATCTGTAAAAATATCTGTGCTACCTTCACAGTCTAACAGCATTTTACATGATCACAATTTCCTGAATATTTGACTTGTTTCTTTCATTCTTTCATCTAAAAAAAGATGTGTAATTTCCAACATTTGTTAATATATTGTCATATTGTACAAGGTATCTTGGTAACTACAAATGTGTTGAAAATAAACACCAATGTGCATCCTTTCTAAGTGTGTTTTTTTATATTTGTATATGTTTGACATTTTTCAATATGACCCTTAAATCAGTTCATTAATTGAATTTCTGAGGGAAGATTTCTCTTTGACAGCATTGCTGCCAGTGTTTCTGGTCCAACCCCAGTTTACTGCTCACCCATAGGTGTTGGGATGACACAGCACCTCAGCTTGTCATCTGCTGACACGGGGCCAATGACACGGCTGGGTTGGCTGAGAAAGGCTAGTAACTAGTGTTGAACCAATGTGGGTTTTGAAAGGCTGATACCAATACTTTTGGATTGAAGCTTCCGATAGCTGATATTTCTATTTCCATGCCCCAAAAATTGCAGAAAATTACAAGTATGTTATTTAGTTTTTCCCGCAGAATTTTATTCTTGGCAGGGTCGAAAATGCCTCTGAAACAGCTAGACCACGGCACACTAAAACTCTCCATTGAAAGCCATACTAGTGAAAATCTTTTAGGTGGGTTAGCAGCTCCTTAAGTCAGGGTGAGTCAGGTTTCATTGCAGGTTTTACAGACTGACGCCCCCTGAAGCTGTTGAGTGAAATCTGCACACATACTGGAATAATTTACCCCTGGACAGCCATCTGATATAAAAATTAACAATAATAAAAACATTCACTAACTGTGATCAGGGAGGAATAAATGCAAATATCAGCACACTAGTATATCGGTCTAACCTTACTAGTAACCTGTTGGGGAAATACTCGCCGCCAGAGAGAGAGAGAGGGAGAGACTGAGAAAGAGGGAGGGAAGAGGGTGAGGGGGGGGGGGGGGGGTGAGAGACACAGAAAATGTATATGGCTATTAACGGGTTAAGTTTGTTGGGCAACTCCCCTCCCTTTCCCTCCCTTAGCAGACAGAGAGAGAGAGAGAGAGAGAGAGAGAGACTGGCGGGTGATGGGAGCCTCCATTTCCTCCTCCTCTGACTAAGTAAGGAGTCGGGGCGGGGGGGGGTGGAGTGAGCCGGGGGGTGAGGGGATGCAGGGGCGCCGCCGAGCGTGCCTAATCGGACAGGACAGTTCCTGCTTATTATAGAACCAAGCACGGATAATAAAATCTGAATCAAACTGCCAGCTGAGAGCCACCAGAGAGCCTCCTCCTCTTCAATTTTTAAAGTTATGGAAGCACTTGACACTGAGGTGGATCAAATAACACCAGTTTGCGTGCAAATACTTACTTAGTGAGCCAGCAGGGCCCGAATCTGGGCAGTCGACGTGCAGGTAAGCAGCACTGCAACTACAGCTAATTAAGTGTAGACTCCACCCCCCCCCCCCTTCCCTCCTCCTCCTCCAACTGTCACAATCACCCCCTTAAGTGGGCACGGCTCATTTCTTTCCATTATTTTTCACAGGGGCGGCGAGCACTATGACAAATTCATGTTTTGGCTACTGGGAACTGGTAGCGATCACAGGAACACCAAAACACCCAAACATACAGGAGAGAGAGAGAGAGAGAGAGAGAGAGCGAGAGAGCAGAGAGAGAGGGAAAGCCGTGGGGGAGGCTAAGTGCAGGCAGGAAGCTAGGCAGGCCTGGCTGGCTGGCTGGCAGGGCAAAGTCAGAGGAAACGAAGCTGCTGCCCCGGTCTGTTTCACAGTCCCCATAGCCTCTTCCTCTCTGTCCATCTATCGGGCGTCCGAAAGGTCCGGGAACATGTAAGAGAGGTGTGAAGACGCACACACCTGACCACCAGTTGGATTTGGGGAACACACACTTGATGACTTTGACTAAGTTCTCACCCTTGCCCCAAATCTTATGACAACACAAACTAAGGAGGAACTTTTCTGTATATTTTTTCTTCCCTTCCCCACTCAACTGTCATTGGCGATTGCCTGCCTCGATTGAGATTTGATTCGTTTACGAGTTCACGTTACAGGAAGACGTCAAAACTTGAGTTGTAAAAATCAAACATGTTAAAAAGAATCATGATCGTCTGGAATAGAGCAGGAGGCAAGAGATTAAGGGCTAGAAACCTCACATGCAGAGAAACACGATACTCCATTGTGTACATGTCTGGAAGTTGGCAGGAGTCGTGTAATAGAGTAGTACTGTAGTAATACTATACTTCATGCTTTGTTGGATACAATGAATCATGGTACTTTGTTTGCAAACATGTGGAAGTTGCTGCTGGTTATTTAAGCACCATCTGTAGAGGAGTGAGTGATCTCCCAGTGATCCTAGACTCTTCGGACACTCTGTATTTGACCGCCAACCTGGCCAACCTGGCAGTAGGTGCGCCATCTGTACCCACTGTCCCCATCTGTAGTGCTTACTCAGCCCCAAACCATATGCTTGATCCCTGCCCTGTGTTTCCATCCTCATCTGTGTCCACTGACTTCACTGTTAACCTGCCTCCCTGCCCCATTCGCCCTCTTGTCTGCCGGTGTGTGTGTGTGTGTGTGTGTGTGATGCCGGTCGCAGACAACCACATGATAGGTTTTCCTCTCCCTTCCTCTTTCTTCCCCTCCCCACCAGGTAACACATTTCAGAGTAATGCATTCAAGTAATATTATTACTTTTCCATTCATTTAGATGAGAAATGGCAGAAAAATTTACTTTCTTATTGTGGAAGTTCCTACAATTTAGATTTTATGGAGCCAAAGGATGATAAGAACATTGGACATCAACACTATTTGTTTCCCTGATCATTCACATAGAAGCACACAGGCAAGGGATGCAATTGCCAATGTAACAGAAAAGTAATCCAAAGAATTACTGCCCTTCATTTTTTTGTTGTATCCAGTTTCCCTAAACCTGCCTCATCTCCTTCAGCTTCAGTTAGTGCTTTCCTACATTTCCCAGAATGACTTTTGATATCCTCCAGAGAACAGCTGTAGGTGGATTGTACTTGACTGAAGGAATGTTGGCTTGATAATTCATATTCTGTGTTGTGGATATTTGTTTTGTTACCTTCAATAACTCGTAAAGCAAACAAGTTAAGGTGCACTGCTGAATGTATCCTGGAAGAACTTTGATCAGCTAACTTGGGGAGATCGCTCACTACAATATCATCCTCCATCACAGCAGCAGTTTTTGCAAGGCTGAACTCAAGTGGATCTGGAGAGTTCTCGCTGACCTCTGTGAAGTGAGCAATAGATGTGTCTGCAATATCTCATCCAACTGCTCTACCTGAAATGTGCACGATAAGAGTATTTTAGTGAAAAGCACATACTATAAGCTCACCCACACTGCCAGATGTGCATGTATCAAAAACTTACATTCCATGTCTTGCTCACATAGGTAGACCTCACGTGATGTGCCCGGATGTGCGTACATCTGGAGGCAAAAAACTTCGAGCAATGGGAAAAATCAAAATGCCGTGTCTCAACTTATGAAAGAACAGCACACATTGAGAAATATGTTTTTATGAAGGTTAGTCTGAGTTGCTGACATGCGAAATGACAAATTGATCGTCTGGAGGACACCTGTTGCACCCCGTTATTACAGGTACTTTATACACTCACCTACCAATGCAAGTACAGTTTGCTGTCAGAATGTAGCCGATCATTGTATGATCGCTCAAGCTTTATACATGGTGCTACCTGTCGCCGGCTAGGTAGCACGTCTGAAGAAAGCATGCAAAATCCAGCTAGTCACATCATCCACCCATTCAGCTAGTGCATACAGATCAGGCAATTTCACGCCATTGCTTAGACTTAATTTGTTGAGGTAACCTTCATGGTCCTTAGGTCCGAGTGTCGTAACTGGTCATCCATCGTTTCTTGAAAGGTATTTTGTTTGCTATAGCTAGTTGAACTACATGTAGATACACTTTCTGTCTGTTGTCCTGTTTTCCCTGATTTAATGCTTTTGATTTAATGGTTTTAATTTGCAGTTGGGACATATTGCATAGTGAAATATCAGGATCATTAGTTAAACATTGCATCACAGATTGGTGCACTACAGATGCCATCCTATCTCTTTTCTAAGTGAAATTGGATGGCAGCAGAATTAAGAAAGAATGAGGATCATCCCATCATGGATTCAGCCACCTGGCAGAGATGTCTCCTGGAATGACAGCAGCCCGTTTTTAATACACACAATATTTGTGAGCATGTACTATGAAATTAAAGGAAATGGCATGATGATATAACAGGCTTAATCAATGGATTAAGATTAAGATGTGATTTATGCCTTTGACAGAGTTCAACAGAAAATGACTGAATGAAAATGAATGAATTTGGAGCGCTTTCACTAGAATGTATATAATTATGACTTGTCTCCAGTATCTTGAATCCAGACGAACTATGACGACTCCACCTGTAAAGAGGAAAATATTACATCCTGTCACAAAACAGATGCAACAATTAAAATGAAGGACTCAGTAGGGGTGAGAATTGGATCTGTATCTGTAGGACAAGCCTGGGTGTCCTCCCCCAGAAGATGTTTGGCCATTTAAAACGAATTTCCTGCATTTTCTCACATGACTCTTAAAGCTTAAAGGAACATTAAAGGTGGTTGCTAGGATGTTCTAGGCCATTTTAAGGGTGTCCTAGGCCGGTGCTAGGGTGTTGCTAGCATGTCCTAGACCGATGCTAGGGTGTTGCTAGGGTGTACTAGGCCGTTGCTAGGGTGTTGCGAGGGTGTCCTAGGACGTTGCTAGGGTGTCCTAAGCCATTGCTAGGGTGTCCTAAGCCGTTGCTAGGGTGTCCTAGGCTGTTGCTAGGGTGTCCTAAGCCATTGCTAGGGTGTCCTAAACCGTTGCTAGGGTGTTGCTAGGGTGTCCTAAGCCGTTGCTAGGGTATCCTAGGCCGGTTCTAGGGTGTTGCTAGGGTGTCCTAAGCCGTTGCTAGGGTGTCCTAGACCATTGCTAGGGTGTCCTGGGCCGTTGCTAGGGTGTCCTGGGCCATTACAATGGTGTCCTAGGCCGTTGCTATGGTGTTGCTAGGGTGTGCTAGGCCGTTTCTAGGGTGTTGCTAGGGTGTCCTGGGCCGTTGCTAGGGTGTTGCTAGGGTGTCCTGGGCCATTACAATGGTGTTATAGGCCATTGCTAGGGTGTCCTGGGCTGTTGCTAGGGTGTCCTAGGCAGTTGCTAGGCTGTCCTGGGCTATTGCTAGGGTGTCCTGGGCCTGTCCTGGGTGTCCTAGGTGGATCCTATGTTGTTTATAAGTCATTGGTAGGGTCTAATATGTCATTGCTAACATGTAGTAGCTGGAGCCAAAATGGCCACCTGGATCCAACATGGCGGCGTTGTAGTAGTACTAGTAGTAGTAGTAGTAGTATAATGTTAAATGAAGTTGAATGGAGTTGCATTACAAATACATTGAAGTCTATGCGAGTTCAAAGTACATGTAGGTCTGTGGGTCTGGAGCCAAAATGGCCACCTGGATCCAACATGGCGGCGTTGTATTCGCACTCGTAGTAGTACTTGAAAGTAGTAGTATAATGTTGAATGAAGTTGAATGGAGTTGCATTACAAATACATTGAAGTCTATGCGAGTTCAAAGTACATGGAGGTCTGTGGGTCTGGAGCCAAAATGGCCGCCAGGATCTAAAATGGCGGCGTTGTAGTAGTACTAGTAGTAGTAGTAGTACAATGTTGAATGAAGTTGAATGGAGTTGTATTAATACACTGAAGTCGATGAGACTACAAAATACATTGAAGTGTGTGGGAGTTCAAATTACATGGAGGTCTATTGGTCTTGAGCTAAAATGGCCGCCAATATCTAAAATGGCGGCGTTGTCCACTAGTAGTCCAATAGTAGTTGTAGTTGTACAATGTTGAATGGAGTTGCCAAGTCTATGAGACTACAAAAAACATGGGAGTCAATGGAGAGTTCAAAATGCATTGAAGTCTATGGGCGTACAAATACATGGAAGTCAATGGGTTTTACAAAGTACTTCATAATTCCTAAAGTACTACTAGTATCTCTTATAAAAGACGTAGCACGCCTCCCCCGATAATTCCGGACAGTTTGACATATGATACGTTCATGTCGCTCGAAAACTGCGGGACAAGTTACGCGCCGAAGTCGTGTTTTTCTGCGATAAGTCGTGAATCGTGCGAGTTTCAGCCACCGTTTCTGATTTCCACACTCCATTGCATAATTTGGAACGTTTCAATATCCCAACCACCAACCAAAAAACCCCATAGGAATCAAGTCATTTGGCGCACGGAAGAATAATAATAAGTATGCAGGATTACAAGAGTGGGATTTGCTGTTTAGGGCCCTGTCACACTATTGCGTATGAGAGAAACGTATTAGTTGCGTATGAAAATTCATTTCATACGCACAAAAAGCCCTTGAAAATACCATATTGAACCTATGAGTAGCGTATTGCCAGCGTATGTCCAGCGTATGGCCAACGTAGTATGCGTATGGCTAGCGAATGAGTAGCGTATGAACTGCGCATGTCCAGCGTACCGCTATCACGTGACATGGTGAACTGCCAAATCGATCAGATCATACTGGTGTTGGAGAAGAGCTGCTACTACTACAGGCCCTGTCACACTATTGCGTATCGTACTAGCGCAGGGGTGTCAAACCGTGTGCCATGGAGGGCCGAGAGTATGCAGGTTTTCGTTCCAACCCAAGAATACAGCAGGTGATTTCACTGATTAGTCCCTCCTCTCTGGTTGAAGGTGTGGTAATCAGTGAAATCACCTGCTGTATTCTTGGGTTGAAACGAAAACCTGCATACTCTCGGCCCTCCATGGCACACAGTTTGACACCCCTGTACTAGCGTATGCAAGCGTATGAAAAAAAACACTCATACGTTGGCATATGCTGGCATATGCTGAAGACGCTGAACATTTTTGAGCATGCTGAAAAAGTTTGAGCGTATGCCAGCGTATGGTTTATACGCAAAGCATACGCTAGGTACAGTGGCGTCATGCCAATAGAAACTGAAAATCTGAGGGGGCACGTGCCCCCGCAGATTTTTTGTATCTGGACTTTTTAATATATATTTTTTTCTTTTATTACTATTATTTTTAATACTATACAATGTAGTTATGATCATTTTATAGTATGAGTTAAATGTGTTATTCGAATTTGTAATTGATCATACCACAAAAAGTCACCACCCCCTCCCTTTCTCAATGGTATTGGTTTCTTCCAAAGCAAAGTCAGTTCGTTCGTCGGTTATTGAAGTTGCTCAGACAGAGCGGTTGCTGTCGAAGCGGTTAGTAGAGCAAATATCCCTTTACAGACGTGTGAAAATGAAACGCAATTCATTTGAGAAATAAAGACATTTAGTGTTTAGAGTTGTTGCTGTTGTTAACTACTAGTAATGGTAGGCTAGCGGTCAGCTACCAGAGCCATGACTCTATCAGCTACTAGCAAATTAGGCTAGCTTCTAGCTAGCTAGCTAACGTTAGCGCCTAGCGATCATTGCTAACGATTCCTCAAGTTGATTCTGGTGTGTGAATCTTGTGGTAGTGAGCTGATAGTTAGCTAGCTACCACCACTATACTGAATTATTTTCATATCTCTCCAACCAGGTGAGCAATGCAACGAAAAATATCTAGTTTCTTGAAAAAAAAGCCAGAAGCCCCCAACCCTGTATTAACAAATATTAACAATAAATTATATTAAATTATATTTCAAGGATTTCAAGAGTTTTATTGGTCACATACACAATTACTTTGTACAATGCATAGTGAAATGTATTTTTCTGCCTGCAACCTTAAGAAAAGCAGTATGTATACAAATAAGTATAATTTGATAATAT